>VDFB02142795.1:0-11881 GCA_007258455.2 Sequoia sempervirens
TGTGCTTGCTTACACCAAAACATCGTGCTTGTCAAGTGTTTTCTAGATTTTTAAACAATATACACAACATTCACAAATCTAGACACAAACAATTGACCTTAGACAACTCAAACTTTTCAACAAAACATCAAAAAACAATTTCAATCCCCATTTTGAACTTAGACTTTGCTTTGTTCATCTTAGTCATCATTTTGAACCTAGACTTGGCATTTATAACATTAAGTCCTTAGTCAAACATCATCATCTTAGTCCTCATATTGGCCTTGAAAACCTTGTCATCTTGCATTAATCATTTCCTCAAGAAAATGTCATCATCATCTTACATTGTCATCCTTTATTCCAAAAGTACAAAAAAAATTAGTGACATAACTTGTCATCTTAGTCTTCATTGTCCTTTGGCATTAGTCATTTTCTTTAGACAACATTGTCATATTGCATCCCTTATTGTCAAAAATTCAAAAACATAGTCTTGGATTGTCATCCTTTATCCAAAAAATCCAAAAAACATAGGCTAGTGTCATCCTTGCATTTAGTTGTCATTGGTATCATCCTCCGAGAAAAATCCCTTTTATAGTTGAGACTAGGCTTCAAAGACAACAATGACAAATGGCAACCTTTGGACAAGATTCCAATCCCAACATCGACAATAACACTTATGACATGAACAAACATTGGACCTTTTCTGACCCATTTCACAACATGAACATGCAATCTTCCATGAATATGCCATCTTCATCACAAAACATTTTTGAGCCATTAATAAAAAGAGACTAGAATGGATCTTAGTATGTCGTTTTAGAAGCCGGAAGGGTAAAATTGATATAGTCCTTTCTTGTAGAAAATCAATCTTTTACGGACTTCGGAAGGTAACTAGCAAATGCTTTTGGACAAAGGGGCTAAGTTACCACGAGACTTTGACATAAATACTTTGCCACCTCCATCTGTCTACCCTCATTATCAATAGTCACTTAACACAAATCTTGCCATTAATTCCCAACAAACATCCACTTATCACCCTTATTCTAACCTTGACAAGGGAAGCCAATCATCCACTAGTCCATTCCAAACCTCCATGTCATATTATGACCTTCACCTATCAATCCTGGCCCAAGCTCCATGCTCTATCAAACCATCTATGTAAATGGCATGTCAAGTCCTCACATCATACCATATCATCCCGTCCAAGTCTCCACGTCCCATTTTAGTCAACCTTACACTAATCCAGCCCAAGACTCCATGGCATATTCGGTCGAAGTCCCCATGTCACATCCTATGTCATCACATCCTAATCCATTCCAAGACTCCATGTCATATCCGGTCCAAGTCTCCATGTCATACCCTTGTCCTTTACATACTAGTCCAATACAAATACCCATGTCCTATCCTTGTCCTTCACATACTAGTCCAGTCCAAGTTCCCACGTCCTATCCTAGTCCGTCATTCATTAATCCTTTTCAAGTCATCCCCTCACAAACAACATCTAGTCATGAAAGTTCTATCATTACTCAAATTCAAATCCTATTGTGTAAACCTGAGAATACATGTCAAGATGAAAGCCCAAAGCATGACCTTATAATGTCACCCTCATGTCGAGAACAAGATAGTCCATCCCATGACCCTATCTTAAACTCCATTCAAGGATTCCTTCAAGACAATCATGACATCCAAAGTACACCTACCATTGACCAAGAATTCCAAATCCATGACAACCCCATCTTTGACCCAGACCCTACCATTGACCAAGAAGTCCAAAACGATCCACTTCTTGACCTTTACGCCATTTATGATCAAACACTTGACGACCCTATACAAGCCTTGATTATTGACCCTTTCCAAACTGAGACACTTGCCTCCATGGGAAACATAGACGATATTCCTCCAGAAAAAGAATCTTCCACTAGGGACATGCTTGCATATGATCAAGTTATAGCTAAAATCATTGGACTCTATGACACTAAACATAATGATGGATTTGACATTGCCATGGAAGCACCAATAGAATCATCTCAACTTGACATGTCACACGATCAGACCAAAGATATCAGTCAGGAATATGTCCAACAAGACAATGAAGCTAAGAAACTTTACCAATTAGGGTCATCTATCTTTGTCAGAGTAGGCTTTCTTGCAGATGAAAATATTACAAGTGACAATATCCACATACCTAATGATGGGTTAGCATCTTGCTTTCAAAACAAAAAATACCCCATCACAAATAGAATTTGTCAAAGCATGCAATATCAAGGAAAAGGACTAGGCATACACGAGCAAGGCATTCTAGAACTAATACCTTCAGGAAATTACATCAAGGTCTTGGCTATTCCTCGAGTAGCAAATCAAATCCATGTCATGGTACCACCCTCAATATCGGGGAAATTTTGTCAGATACAACGACAAATGAGTCCATGAGAAACCTGTCAGTAAGATTGCCAACACCTGGCCCACGCTATCACCATAAACCCGCCATTCTATCATGAATCAACTCTCCCTTTGGAACCAACAAAAACAAAAATTCTTACAAGTCAAAAGATCAAAATCAAATGTCAAAAGCCATTGAATCAAACAAAAGGACAAGTGGACAAATGAAAATAAAATGGATCCCGAAGAAAGATGGATCAAACAAAGACACCAAGTCAAATATAAAAGTCAATCACAATGTGGAGCCACAAGACAAGAGGACTCCCACATATAACACATGTCCACCTCCTTCAAAATGGTCATCAATCAAGGCATATAAAAGTGTTGGTTCCAAACACCATCCCTTCAAAATCTGTCATCCACCATCCCAAGTTTGGAAAATAAAAAGTCATTCATCCAAACGTCCAAACAATCTTTCCATGTCTACCATCATTCGTCATAATCCTACATCTCGTCTAAAGTCCAAAAATTCCACGTCACAAATTTGTCACATCATGGCAACAACTCTTTACCACAAAGACTCTCATGGCACTCTATTGCGATGTGCGTATTTTGATAAAGCCAACTCTAGTATCAGAAAGGATCATAATGACATCGATCAGTTGTATGCAAGTGCTAGGATCCTAACAAGACAACTCCTTCAGCAAGGTCATTATTGGCATATCATGGCACCAGTCTCTACATCGACACCGTCAGTGGATTCAGAACAGTCAATGGTAATCTAAAGCATCCAGGCTATACACAATATCAAAAATACAAAAAAAAATCAAAAATCACAATTCTCGATGAAAACTGCAACAAAGCGCCTTGCACACTCAAAAAATCAAAAATTCAAGAAAATAGTAAAGAGAAAATTTCATCCAATGGTGAAAACTCGGAAAAATGTGCACTCGATAAGTACTTATGATTAGTAAAACCTCGAAAATGTAGCATCATGTATAAAACAAATCGCCTATGTGGAATTTTATACTTGGGGAAAGCCGCCTCATTTCCATACCTTCCTCATGACATTGGATATCCTATTCATCTAAGCCCTATCATTTCCATGCATTTTTCCACTTCTACTTCAATCTTGACATAAAACTGGCACACATAAATCATGCTTTGTGAAAACTTTTGACATGCCTATCCTTTGGTCTATACATTATCTATGAAATGTCATGTCATTGCTGACATACTTCATTATCCTTATGTGACATTGTCCTTGAAAATCATATGACAATTTCATTAGTCTCATGTCTCCCATCTTTTACCAAGGCCACCCCCTATCCTTTCATGCCTGTCACCTATCTTGGCTTTCCCTTGTCAAACAGTCTAAGGATAATCATCATCCCATCTAGTCCTAACCAATTCATTCCAAATGCAACAAGTCTAATCCATACAAGTGCATTATCCAAAATTTTACTTGACTGCGTTCCTGGCTCGGTTGTAGACTGCCATACTTTCGTCACATTATTGTCATCATCCTCACGTTGTTTTGGATGCTGCCCTTCCCATGTCAAACAACTTGTCATCACCACAATTGGTATTCAAATTTTGGACTAGGGCACAATCATGTTTGTCCTTGGATTCTCATGTGTAGGTATCAATCATATGCATTTGTCATGATCCTCTTTAAACGCCAAAATGTAAAAACATCATAAAATATCCTCAAGAAAAGACAAAACATCATAAAATGTCTTGAAGAAAGACAAAAACATCATAAAAAAGTCTTGAAAAAATACCAAAACATCAGCAAAAGTCTGAAGAAAGACCAAAAATGTCATAAAATGTCCTAAAGAAAGACCTAAAAATTATAAAACGTCCTGAAGAAAAACACTAAAACATCCAAATCAATGCCAAAATCCTAAAAATGGAGTCAAAGTCAGTCATGTCAGTCAGTCCATGTCATTGTCGAACTACGTTGTCTCTACGCATTTGCTACGTAGGCAAGGCCATCAATCGATGAGTCCCCGAGACATTAGGTCAGTCCTTTTAGGTTGGTCCAAATAAAATTATGGCATTTGTCACAATTGTCACATCAGTCAAATAATTCAGACGTCGTCAAACTTAGACACAAGACAGTTATTCGAAATGTCAATGTCAAAATTGGTCAAAATCAGACAGCACAGTCCAATCAATCATACAGTCAACATCAGTCAACTTGCCAAAACATATTAGTCAAAACAATGTCAATCTCATCACTCCTTGGTCCTCTTCAAGATGTGTCTTTCTTGGAGTTAGACCTCGTCAAAATGTCCTTTGCCTTTTCAAGATGTGTCCTTTCTAACAATAGGCCCTGTCAACACTGTCAACACTATCAAATTGGCAAAACTCTTAAACTGTCAAAACTGTCAAACCGATAAGAAATCAATCTTTGGCAAACAAAATAAAATGGTTGTTAATCTTTTTGGTCTATCTTGTCATATCTTTTGACTATCTTGGCTATTTTGTCTTATATTTTTATTGTCTTGTCTTTTTGGTTATATTACTAGCTACCTCGAGGATGTCCCATGAAGGATTTAGAGGTGCGATGATGTCTCCTAGCCCATTTTATTTTCTTTGACTGTTGTCTGTGGATTGTCTCGACAAAAAGACTAAGGCAACTTTGCTCCTAGTATGAGTTAAGACATTCCTTGTCTGTGATTGTCTATTTTCAAATGGATGACCTTGCACACCTTGGTCTATGCCATATCATGGTGTTTGTTGTCTATTTGTGTCATTTTACCACCCAATGATGATTAAGAGCAATAAATATTAAAGTCCTATGGCAATGTTTTGAAGGATTTGGTCTAGGAACTAACATGCATCTTCTTTAGTCGTGTCATCTTCTCTCTCCATCTCATATAGGCACATCTATATCATCATCCATATCTTTTGCACTAACATTTCTTGTCTCTTCATATTCTAGTCTTCTCATCCATTTTGAGAGCACACCATGTTCTTGAACCTATCTTCTCCTCGAGGGGGCATACCGCTACTACCTCCCTCCATTCTTCCTCATCTTATTTTGCACTAGGACATTTTTGACTTATTTTCTTTGTCACAATGCGACAAGCTTAACATTATAACAAAGCAGGTAAAAATGTAGACACCTAAAATGACCTAGGCTCTAAAGCTTCATTTTACCATACTTTCATCCTAGCATAATTAAGACATTTAATTATGTCCTTGGTCCACATTCGACTATTAATTAAATAATTTATAATTGTTTAATTAATTCATGTCTTTGTATTCTTCATGATTATTAAATAAATAAATTTTATTTATTTATTAAATACCTCACTAATTGCCTAAATCTTCCCTTAATTAAATAAATTTATAAAAAAATTTAATTATCCTTATTCATCAATTCTTCCTGATTATTAAATAAATGAATTACATTTATTTATTTAATATGTCACTAACTATCATAATTAAATCAATTGATTAATTTATTTAATTAATTAATCTTATCTGCTAAATTAAATAATTATCTTTAATTATTTAATTGTCAAAATTAATATTCCTCTCATTTTAAATAAATTAAAATATTTAAAATGTCATCACAATCTTAACTGTCAGTCCATTTTGGTAAATAATCTAAAAAAGATTATTTATTGTCTCATAAAATCCATAATTTGAATTAACTTAATTCAAAATAGTATCTAATCTTCCAAAAATCAAGTAATCGGGCAGATTCTTGATTTTCCAAATCTGATCTTCAGTTCAAATCTTATCTTCTTGATTTTTTGAATCTCGCAAATCAGACAATCTTTATCTTTTTAATTTTCAAAAATATTTATTTTCTAATTAATTTGTCTCATTTATTCTCCACCATCAATCCAATTATCTGAGATATTATTTTGACCGTTCGATTAATGAATTTTCCCTAACCCTAATTAGGGATTCTCAGGTTTAATCTGGACCTCTCATTCTAGGTCTTTCTTAGGATTTAATCTCATCCATCCACTCAAAATTGTGTTTTCTATAAAAGACAATTTTGCTCATAATTTCGGGATCCCGTCATTTTAACATAGGCATTATAGTCATTTTAGCATTGGTAGTCATTATTTTCATTTATCATATTGTCATAGACATAGGCATAATTTTATCAAATCCTTCAACATTTGCATAGGGATTTGGCATTATTATAGGTTGTTCAATTTGAAATCTGAGGGTCTCATTGACTTGCTGCAAACTAGAAGGTGTAACAAAGGTGAACCATGAAAGATGAAGATTTCTGGTAGTATTACTCCTTTTATTTTCATTATATTTCCTTTGTGTTTTGTTATTTCATTGGATTTTGATGTTTATTATTTAATAAGATAACACCATCTAAATTTCCATAGATACAAAGTATCTTTAGAAACTATCATTAATGTTAATACATAAAAATTCCTTCAAAGTTACTTCATTCTTATAAAATTATTGTAATTATTTTCAATTATTACACCAATGAAATTGTTAAAAACTAGTAATGGCATGTAAAAGTACTATCAAATTTTTGATAAACATAGGTTTTTATAGCTTTGTTAGCCAAAAACTACATAGAATAACTCATAAAGAATATAAATATGCAATTATGAGTTGATAAAACTATAAATGTTTATTTCTATCAATCATTTTATAACACCTTTGAAAACTATTAGTAATCATTTTTTCTAAAATATTTCAACAAACTTTCAAAATTATTATTTCACTCTATAGTAAACAAATTTTTTAGATAAAATATATATTATTCTAATCTAATTGAACAATATATTTTTTAAAAATATTTAATGTCAAGAAAAAATAATTTTCTTAATAAAAAAATACTTTAAATTAATATACATCTATATTTAGGTGTTAGATACATGTTTTTGTTAACATCAAAATTGACTCAACCTTGAATCAAGATAACATCCACCAAATATTCAGGTATGTGTTGGATCATCATGGAAAAAATAGGCTCTTAAGTAGCAAAAAATTCAAAAAAATCAGAGTTAGGCAACTTGACTTAAAAATTTAAATAGGTTATATATATTATTTCAAAAATATGTAAGAATAGAATCTATAGAAAATTGAATGTAGTTTCTAAACTACCAGGTTTTTTTTTTTTTTTTTAAATCTATTTGGTGAAAAATTGAAATTTCAATGTAGTAGTACTTAAATTTCAGTGAAAAAATAACAAGTGTATGTCCTGACCACCTAACCACAATAAAATGATAATATTTTTATAATATTTTATAAATAAGTAGAGGACTCATGTCGGATGTGATGAATATTTTTGTAATTTTTTTTCCAAGTAAATAATTAATTATAAATTTTTTATTACAACTTTTAAAAATATAAAACTGTGATGTCCACCACTTTAACTTGGTCAAAACTTAATGAAATTAATTTTTTACTTTTTTAATCCTATAGCATGTGAAGCATAGAATGTGATACATTTTTTGGATTCAAAAAATGTGATATCGTTTGAAAGCTATAGATGTTTTTCAATTAGCACTTTAGTCGTAATTCAAATAGAAAATGAAAAATAATTATTTATTAAATTCAAAGTAAAGCATAATTTATATTGGTGGAAAGTTGAGAATCTCCTTTAAAAACCCTTTTCATTTCATCAAATTTGGGTAAAAAAAAGTCATCAGCCACATACCCTACAAATACCCATCATATTGCCACTTTTTGGCCTATCATGATCCTACACATACCCATCCTTTAAATAAATCATAAAACTAGCAATCATACCTTGGTGTGAAGTGGTACACTAAAGAGGTTTGGAAGGTCTATTAGGGAAATTTTTTGTCTATTTTGTATATACATTTATGTAGTACATGAGGTCAATTGGTAGGACATTTAGTAAGTGATCTTGTTTGTGTAACAAAGGTATTAATGGAGAAGTGATAGCTTAAAATGAACTATGCATCTACTTATAGGTTCTCCAAACATGATTGAAACAAAACCTCTCAATTGGGAAGATAATTAGGCTTGATTATCAATAATCTCATGTTATGTTTTCAATAGGGAGAGATGAAAAGAGAGGGAGAGATAGGGATGTAAAGACAGAGAGATAGAGGGGGGAGATCAAGAGATAGAGAGAGGTATGGAAATGGAGATGGAGATGGAGATGGAGAGATAAACAGAGATGAGAGATTGATATATAAAAATGGAGATAAATATATAGATAGGGAGACAAAGAGGGAGAGATAGAAATATAACAACAAAGATAGGAAAAATTGACATATAGAGAGAGGTAGAGAGAATGAGAGACATAGTAGAGAGATTAATAAAAAACGAGATAGAGACAAAGGGAGATATGGAAGAATAAATATGGAGAGATAGATATAAAGAGGCAACGATATATAGGTATAGAGGTCTAGGAAGATGGAGAGGGAAAGGGATACATGTATAGAGATATAGGGGTAGAGATCAAGATAGAGTGAGATAAGAAGAGGGAGTCAAATAGATAGAGAGAGGTATAGAGAGAGATAAATATGGAGAGATAGGGAGAAGAGAGGAAGATATAAAGAGATATCGAGGAAGATGGAGATGGAGAGATAGATGGTGAGATAGAGTGATAGAGAGATAGATATATAAGGAGATATAAATATGAAGAGGGGGGAAAAGAGAGAGAGAGGGGGGGAGATAGATATATATACATTGGAAGAGAAAGGGAGAGATAGGGAGTGAGAGAGGGAGAGATGGGGAGAGATAGAGAGGATATAGAGAGGTAGATAGAAGAGAGATAGGTAGAGGAGGAGAGAAGAGGGATAGGAGATATAGGTAGAGAGAGAGAGAAGAAGAGAGGGGAGAGGAGAGGGAGAGGAATAGAGGGAGAGATATAGATAGAAGGTGATATAGGGAGATGGAGAGGGATAGGGAAAGAGATAGAGAGATAAGGAGATAGAGAGATAGGAAGATAGAGGTAGAGAAATATATGGATAGAAAGAGATAGAGAGGAGTGAGAGGGAGATTGAGATAGGGAGAGAGAGAGAGAGAGAGAGAGATAAATTAGGAGATATGGAGGAGAGATGAGGAATAAGAGAGACAGGAGAGAGGATTACATAGATAGGGGATATATAGGATATATACAGAGACATAAGGAGAGATATGGAGACAGAGGTAGAGATATATATATAGAAAGAGATGGATAGGAGGAGTGAGAGGAGATAGAAAGAGAGAGAGAAATAGAGATAGAGATAAAGTGAATAAAAGAGGGTATGAAATAATGAGATATAGATAGAGAGATATAACTATATATAGAGGAGAGATGGAAGGAGAGAGTAAGAGGGAGAAAGAGAAATAGAGATAGAAATACAGAGACAATGAGAGAGAGGGAGAAGGAGAGATAGAAATATAAAGATATAGTCTAAGTAAGATATAGAGAGAGGTAGTGTAGACACTCGAATTAACATAATTTCTTATGTTAATCAAATAAAGCAATTTATTTGATTAATTCACTAATGTTATTAGGTTGACTTAAATAAATCAATTTATTTAATCAAATCCCTAAAGTCTTCTCATCTAAATTAATAAACCAAGTCATTTAAATCAAATGTCAAATCCCCTAAATCCGTTCAAGTTAATTAATCTGAATTAATTAACTCCTAATACTAATCCTTCATTTCTCTAGCTTTTGTCTCAACCTTGGTCAAAGCAAACCTATGGTCAACTACCCTAGTTGCACATGAAGATGAATTTCTTTAATTAACTAAATACATTTTTTCCCTTACTAAGGAATATTCCCAAGGAATATTCCTTCATTTACTCCACTTATTTGACTTTCTTTCCCAAACCATTTCCCTCCAAAACATCTCAACCATATTCATTTAATGCCTCTTACAAGTGCATTAATCTCTCTTACACCTCTCAAATCCTCAACTACATGCATTAACCATGCACATTCTCCAAAATGTGTTCCACCTTCCTACACTAGCCATGTGACAAGTGTCACAATATCATTGGCTCTTCTTTAGTCCCACATTCCTCCCATCTCTCCATTTTTCAAACCTTCAACCTATAAATACAAGGAACTTCTACTCCAAAATTCATCCAAAATCTTAGCATTCTCACTATAGGCACAATCATCATTTGCATTTCATCACATCTTAGCTTATTTTTATGATCATTTTGCATCAAATTCATCTTCTCATCAAGATCAAGAGCTCATCATA
Source organism: Sequoia sempervirens (assembly GCA_007258455.2). Classification (NCBI taxonomy): domain Eukaryota; kingdom Viridiplantae; phylum Streptophyta; class Pinopsida; order Cupressales; family Cupressaceae; genus Sequoia; species Sequoia sempervirens. The sequence continues at coordinate 10,536 of VDFB02142795.1, forward strand.
AGGGATAGGGAAAGGGCTATTTCCACATCAAAGTAGCACCAATCCCCCTATGGGATGATGGTTTGAGTAGTTTAGGAATAGATTTCATGTTCATCTTGCTTGTAGTTTCATATTAGTTTGATAATGTTGGGTGATCCAACAATAGTGGTTTACAATTTTTGGCCAAACTGGACACTGAACTGATTTTTTCTAACTAAATCTTCACTTTCGGGCACCTATAGCAGCTAAACCATAGAATTTGAAGATGATGAAGAAAATTAATTGATTTGTGACGAACATGTAGATTCTAAATATATTTTTTCAATTTTTTTTGGGTCATCTTGCGCTCTTTTTCCATCTCCTTTGAAAACTATTTTTTTTTTTCAATAAACACCATTTTAAGGGTGACACTCAAGTATAACACAATTTTTTTCCATGAAAGATAAATTATATTTTTAATTTAGATTTATAACTATGATATATATTAGCTTCCTAATTGGTTTCGCAGTGGGCACTGTGAATATATTTTTTCACTTGAAATCAAGTTTTGAAGTCAAACTGATTACGAATTCAGGGCAGCTAGGCAAAGCTGTATAACTGGCTTTGTATGTATCAAAATTCAATTTTTTTTTGTTGGATCGAGAATTCAATATCCACAGTGCACTCATATTTTTCAATTTTCTTATGATAATCTTCTATTTTTCCACATGTGCAGAACAAAGAGCTTGATTTTTGGTGAAAAACCTACATTCACAAGAAATAAAAAATAAATATAATAATAAAATTTAATTTATTTAAAATTATACTTTTTGGGAATCTTATAATAAGGACAACATACTTACAAAATAAAATAAAATAATGAATTAATTTGATCCCCCAAAAGGTAAATCAAAGGTGGTTTTTTATCAATAGTTTGATATGTGTAAAGGAGACTCTGTTATAGGTATGGTTTAAAACTAGCGGGGTTCTATTCAAGGGGGTTTGATATAAGGTATTTTGATCAAACCTTGTTCAATTGGAATGCTTTAAATGGAACTTTTTAAGGCTTAAATCATTATATTTTCTAAAAATATGTGATTTTAGCAAAAATCAAAATCTCCCAGAAATTGTAAACCAGCTTTGTGGGATCACCCTGTTGTTATTTCCTTTACATTTCTCAACAATTTCATGGGGAAGGATTTTATCTCATTTGTTCAATATTGACTAATTTAACTCATATTTTTCAATCTTTGATCAATGTAGATTTTAGTCTTCACATTTTGGCGCCCACCGTGGGGCTTCAGGAAATTTCTCATGAAGTATTTTGATGCCTTGTCACTATTATTCTGTTGGATTTTCTCATATCAACTATACTTTCTTGAAATTTT
>VDFB02142796.1:0-31873 GCA_007258455.2 Sequoia sempervirens
TGTGTCCTACATAACTAGAATTTGTAATCTCACAATCTCAAACTAGCATGTAATACTGGATCACGGTGAACTGACAGTGTAGTCTCGGTAGTCACAAAATCTATAGTGGAATCTCGGACATTACACTACTTTGGCCGAAGTGTTACATTTAGTAAACGACTGAGAGTCATCTATCACATACACTACTCAGGGCCAATTTGCTTTAGGGCTATCTTAAGCTACGCATAGGTATTGTCCTTCAATGGATATTTTGTCACCCCAGACTAACCTATCACCATCTTAATCTACTTGAAATGAATCTATTTAACAAGTACACAAGCTCCCTCCCATACTGGATTAACTATCCTAGGAGTAACACAAGCTTTCCTAGTTAAATCAATAACTTAGCTGGGTGTACCTCAAGTGACTCTTGCATTCAACCAAGCCTAGTATATAATAACTATGATATACACCAATCTCCTATTATGGAGTTCTTACAAGCACAATATAAAAACATCATAAAAGCTTCAATTCCCTTTTTCAAAGACACTCTCAATTACTTCTATTTCACATACTAAAAGACATTTCAAGCAAACATAGAAAACATAATAATAATAAGAAGAGATCCTCATGCCTATTGTCGCTTATCCAAATTAATGGCAGCAGTGCAACCTTCTCCTACGGCAATCAGCTTCTCACAAACAGCTTATCTCACTTGTTGATAGCTTACTTCTCTCAAACAATAATGATACCTCTTACTCACAATAGATCACTCTATTTCTCACTCATAAAAACAAGACAAATATGGCTGGTAATAACTCATAAGTAATGAACTGCAAAAGACGTATAATATCTTGGGAAAGAATGTGTCCTTCTCAAGTGAAATGGTTCAGCTATTTATAGAGCAACCAAGAAATCACAAAGCCTACAATTTAGGCATGTAAAATGGCAACAAGCTTCATGCAAAGCAACTTAGCAAAACCTCCTACAGATCGACTTACATCTTTGACAACAATTTAAAGACCAATTAAAAAATGCACATGGAGAATTCGAATTATACTTAAGCAAAGACATCTACAGGAAATTGTTTCAAGAGGTGGTGTCAAAGCCTCTCTTCTTTTTCCAAGTTGGTGCGATTTCTTCTGAAGAGAATCAGTCAATATTAAATCTGTAACACATAGCACTCATCAACTATATTCAAGGAATGAGTCAATTTAATCATTTAAAGATGTTGGACAAAGTCAACATTGCTTTTCATTATTGGTCGACCAAGTCTAAGCCAGTAGTTAAAACGCATTCTTATGTTTTCACATACGTGACTTGGTGAGTGGAACACGGCTTTACCTACACAACCTTAAGCATGTCCAAATCGACTTCCAATTTCATAGTTGTTGATGACTATTATTGACCTTTATTGCCATAGTCATTAACGTCTAAAATAGCCTTTATAAATCAATTTCTTATTGAATAAGAATTAGTCGAATTCTAATAACATAAAAATAATATGTTAAATATATATATATATATATTTAAATACCATAACGTATATATATATATATATATGTATATATAAGAGTATAGGCAATATAGTATATAATAAACACATTATACTAGATGTATGCATATATATGTGTATAAATGTATATGCCTCTATGTACACGTATATATAGGTATATCATATAGATGCATCCATATGAGCATGTCCTTTTTCCAACGTACGCATATATCAATATACATATACATATGGATACATGTATATACTATACATATATATATATATATGTTCACATCCGATTCACATACAGCTAATAACAATTACTATCATATTGTTAAGTGTTTACGTGTGGTATATCTATACATGTGCATATACATGTCGTTGGATCCTATTGACATGCATGTGCATATATTTACATATATTCTACGTACATCCCGCTTGTCAATATAATAGCAATAGTACAAGAAAGATCTCAAAACCTCAAATAGATAAACATCACTCAAACATGCATGCAGTAGTAACTAGACTCTCAATGCAAACATACTAGCTAAGGATGACTTACGTATTACCCACAACTGACTCAATTCAATCATTCTAATGTGGTGTGTGTATGCTCAGATAGTTTACTATTACCAATTACCCGACCAAGATCTTCTCTCGAGTGATACTTCCCCTCCACCTAGAGGAATGAACATTTACCTGCAGCCACTAACACATGCTCACAACAGTTAGTTGTTCATAACATATGCAGTATACATAAACATTTCCAAAGTTGGAATAATAATAATTCAATAACCTTCCATTCACATATATGCAATATTTTTGTAATGACCTAACCCATACATAAAATAAAAATTTCAGATTTTAACAGCAATAAGTAAAGACAATGCCATTTCAATAAAAAAATTCCTTTCAATTTGAAAACATGATACAACATAATTCAACTTTTAATCTATTTCTTTTCAAAGAAATCGACAAAGTAATAAAGCACAAGATACATACATAGCTCATAAGCTTTTCGAACAAATAGTAGTAAGAAGGTCTAGGAGTCTATCCTTTCAAAGCTTGGTACATTGGCCGCTTGTTGTGGAGGAGAAACATCACTCAGGCGCTTTTCTGTCATCCACAGACTTATAATGCGGTCCCCCGCACATCCATTATTCAATAGATGGCCCTCCCTTCGAATGAAGAGATTGGTAGGGTATTCGTTAACGATTACCAACTGAGCATAGTGTTGTGTCCTACATAACTAGGTCCTGTGCATTCGGAAACTCTCAAACTAGTATGTAATACGGGATCACGGTGAACTGATAGTGTAGTCTCAACTAACTCACATCTAAATGGAAGTTGTACATTTCACTACTTTGGCCAAAGCATTCCCATTCAATGAATGAAGGTCATTCATCACATGCACTAGTCAGGGTCGATTTGACTTAAGGCTTCCTTACTCTACGCATAGGTTTGTCCTTCAATGGGTATAATGTACCCTAGACATCCTACAACACACTAACCTACTAGAAATGAAATAGCATAACAAGTAACCACAAAATCCCCTCCTATACTAGAAATCTTCATCCTAGGAGTTTCATAAGCTTATCTAACTTAATCTAATAACTTAAGCTATGATCATTACTTAATTCGATGCTTTCATTTTTGTCCTAGTATTTAGCAACTACTTCAAGCATATTCCCCTTATATGGAGATCATACAAGTAATGCATTTCACACAAATATGCAACCTTAACCTTTATACAATTCACTTCCTAAGTACAAATAGGTATGCAATTCATATAATAACTCATTTTCTCTATTACAAAGAAATGCAGTTAATGAAATGACTTCCTACCAATGCACAAACAGTAAACACAAAAGATTATAACATTTTAGAATTCAAGAATAGAGTTAGTAGAAGAATATCCCATGCTTGAATTTTAGCTTTCCTTCAAAAGATGAAGTCTCAGTCTGTCTCCACAGTACCTCAGTACCTCAACTTAATTAATCAATTGGAAAATTCTCCACAAGCCTCTACCTTTCACACTCAGGTTATACTCTCAAATTGAAAACCTCCTCACTCAGAAATATCTCACAGCTAAATAAAGCTCAGATAATTGATAATGGTGAACTTGGTAATTCCTCAATAGCAATTCTCATAAATGAATAAATGATTTCTCAGAAATATAAATGGCTCTCAGAAATACAAATGGCTTTAAGCAAACAATGCTTACAAAATAATCTCCATAAATAGATGAAATTTGGATTCAATAAGCAAGAGAAGAAGAATGAACAAGGGCGGCTATTTATAGAGCCCCTACCCATTGATTTCCACTTTAAATGGCATGAGAATTGACAGAACTTAGTTGTGAATATTTCAACTAAGAAATGTGGCAAATTTACCAGAGGTGAGTCGACCTCAATCATTGACAACATTCAAAGAACATTTCAACTTGCATATGATGAACACTGGTGAATCGACACCTACAGGCGTCACTCTGTTTTGGCGCGATTTCCAGAAATCTGTTTGATGATTCAACATTTAGGAATTAGTCAAGGTTGAATGAAATCCATATTGCCATTATTCATGGCTTAGCCAACAACTTACAGGCTACATTGGAGCTTCAGCGACTTGGTCATGGCGTAAAAACTCTAGTCGTGTTTTTTCTTCATTCACCTCTTTTATTTTATTTCCCAAGTTTCTAATGTTTTGAATGATAAATATTTCAAACGCACTTTAGAAGTTTGACACATTTAAAATGCCTTTTTCCCCACTTAACATTTTAATCATTCGATTTTCTTCCCATGGTTGGTGATTTTAAATCAGCTGGGTTTATAAACCCGATTTCCTTAGTTTTGTTTTCAATATAAACTCAAATGGAATATAATTTAATTCGATTTTTCCAATAGTGAGATTTAAAATATTAAACTTAACATATATTATATATTATTTATATATATAAATATATTAGAGTAATCATTAATACACACACACACACACACACACAGATATATATATATTTATTTAATTACTCCATGCAATTTATATATATACATGTATATATTATTTTACTTTAATATATATATATATATATATATATATATTTATTTACATATATAAACATATATATATATGTCATTTTGTAACCATATCGTAATCTGATATGTACATATATATATATTCATATATATAAAAGTTGTCAGGCAATAATAATATAATATTATTAATATCCACAAATATCATTGGTTGTGAGTATATATACATGTATATACGTCTGTATATATTCCTTTATGTGCACGTATATGTATGTATACCATATTGATGCATTCGTATGAGCATATCCATTTGCCATCATACGTTTGTATCAATATGAATATACCTATGGATACATGCCTATACTATATACATGTATATATACTCACCTCCTAACCAATAATGTTACCATCTTAATGATCGTAATAACATAAATAGATACATAGATAAACATCACTTATACATGCATACAAAAGTAGACAAGACTCCTAATGCCAACATACAAGCCTACAAATGACTTACCCATAACTCAAACAAACTGACTTAGCTTACTTAGTCTAAGGAACGTCTGTGTATGTTCAGATGGTTCTCTTTACCGTTTACCCGACCAAGCTCCTCTTCTGAGTGATATTTTTCCTCTGCTTGGAGGAATGGTTCGCCCACCTGCATTCAATGACACACTAACGGGAGTCATATGTTCACATCATAACAGTATACATAAAACATCTCAAAAGTTAGAATAAACATTACTCCATAACTTTGCATGCACATTCATCAAGAATAACATCAATAGAACTAACATTTAAATGAGACAATCATTAAATGGAGACACATTCATATTGATAACAAGAAACAACATGTTTTATTCATCTCATTGATTCAATCATTACAATCAATTTCCCCATGCAATAGTAGCTATACAATCGGGGTGTAACATACTCCCCCCCTTATGATTCATCATCCTCGATGAACTAAGGTATTATTCAAAGCATAAAATCTTAACACTACATTTATTCTTCATTCTTGAAAGATTCAAGAATGTCTGGCAGGTGTAATTTGGGAATCAACTTGTCTATCATCCATGGCAGTCTGTTTCCTCTGCTGAAACATGGCCTTTTGAGTAGGCAATGAGTTGCCATGTTGTTGGGAATCAGAAGTTTTGTTAGGGAATTCACTTGCATAGTGATTACCTTTACATATAAAGCATCCTGCTCTTGGCCCTCTTTTCTCCATGGTTTCCCCAATCTTATTAACACCTTCAATACTCTACTAGTGTCATTATATCTTGAGTTGTCTCTTTTCCAATCTCTCTTGAATTCTTTTTCATTGAAGCGAGATCTTTCCCCCTTTTTCTTTGCCGCATCTTGCGCAAATTCTTCCTTCTTAGCGGCAATCTTGTCGAGGACTTCATTATCCTTCTTTTGTTCTTCTTTTTCATACTGGTTGGAATTTTCCTTAAGCTTCTATTCCTACTTTATGGATTTTTCATACACAAGGTTCATTGTGGTTGGACCATGCATATCGACTTCACCTCCAATATTTTTGTTGAGTCCCAAGATGAATTTCCTAATTCGGAAACGCTCATCCTTGTGGTAGATGGGAACATATCGAAGAAGTCGGGTGAACTTCTCCCAGTATTCATTGACCAACATGGTCCCTTGCCTCAATTCTTGAAAGTCAGAGAGTTTTTGGTCATAATGGAGTTGTGGCAACCATCTCTTGCGGAAAATTTCTACAAATTCTCCCCAAGACAGCTTCCAGGAACTTATGTCAAGTTCCAACTTTTTATTTATCCACCAATTAGAGGCTTCACCTGCTAATTGGTATGCTCCCTATGTTGCCGTAGTTACCTCATCGTAGTTCTTTATTTCAAAATATTTCTCCATCTAGACGAGTCAGACTTCGGCTTCATTGCCTCCTGCACTGCCATCAACTATGTTTTCTTCCTCTATTGATGGTTGCTTCTTTCCTTTTACTCCTTTATTTCCTAGTTGAATCTTTGGTTTGTAGTGATCCATTCCTCTTTTCCCTTTCTTTCTATCAATGCTATCTGTGGATGTTTGTTGGTTTTTTTGAATGCACAATTTCACCTGTGCAACCCAATACTATTTCACAAAATCATTATGATAACAATTTGGTCATATAGGCTTTGTACAGGTTTGATATGCTTCATATCAAGCTCTTTGATTTCCTTTTCAATCTCCTCCTTATGAATTTTGGATGGTGATAACAAATGGTAATAATGGGTTTGGTACCCTCCTCGAGCTCAATCGCATCTTCAAACCCTATATCCGGTGGCCTACTAGGAGGAATATCACCAAACACTAAACTATGCTTATCCAACAATGATCGTATATCAACATGATAGTGTCTATCACCATTTGTGGAAGACTTGGTGGAAATAAAGCACTGGGCTGCCCAAGCAACCTCACCATGTCTAAAAATGGCCTCCATCTTCTTTGTTGAAGCTACTTTCGGTGCTCCATCAAACATGCCTCGAAGAACCACCTTCTTGTCGTTAACCTTGAATTTCAATTCAATTGTTTGAATGTTATGTGAATATTTTCCAAATGAATGTAGCCATTTAACTCCAAAGAAAACATTTGCTTCACCAATCCCAACTACATAAAAGTCATCAGTCACTTTGTGATTACCCAACATGAGATTCATTTGTGATATTTTCTTGTGCAACTTATGGTGAAACCATGTACAACTATTATGTTGAATCCTTCAAAATTATCTACCTCCAAGCCTCTCTTAGCCACTAGACCTTCATCGATGAAATTGTGGGTTGCCCCATTGTTAATTAAAACTGTAACTCGTTGTCCCTGTAAAACTCCTCTAACCTTGAATGAGTGATATCTAGGTGTACCTAATAAGGTGGCAATAGTTGCTCCACTTGAAGTTCCCCAACTTAGCTATTCCTCTATTTTAAGTCTTTCCTCATCTCAATCATTGCTTGAGTCCTCCCCTTTTTCTCCCTCACCATCTGAAATTACCTCAATATAATGCACTTTACCTCTACCTGGGCATCTATTTCTAGACTCCCAAGGCTCCTTACATGCAAAACATAGATTTCCCTTCGTAGCTCATTTTAGCCTCATGTGTCATGCTTGTTTTCTTAGGCCACTCCTTTTGAAAAGGTTTCTTATCTTTCCTTGGTGGGAAAGTCTTAGGCTGAAATTTACTTTTAGGTATAGAGAACATATCCCTTGCTCTTAATAGCATCCTATAATGTAGGAGGATTGAAAACCTTCACCCATCCTCAAAGAGGTTTTGTCAGTCCTTCAATGAAAATAACTGAGCTGTCTTTCTAAAAAAATTGTAATCATCACTGATAGTCCCTAAAACTTTGACACAATTGTCAATTGAGCCCCTTTTCTTCAATTGTGCCAACTCTCTAAAATGCAACTTTGGATCCTTTGTGTCAAATCTATCCATTAACCTCTGATTAGATTCAAAATAAGAAGGAATGATATCATGATCCAAAGTTACCATCTTGTGATACCACCACTCATGAGTCTCACTGTCCAAATGAAGAGTAGCATACTTAATTTCTTCATTTTCAATCATAGGATTGAGCTGAGAGTATGTATCTAATTTTCACACCCATGCTCGAACAATACATTTACTTGAACCATCAAAAGTGGGGTTGGACAATTTTCCCACTTTACATTGTAACTCCTAGTTTTGTCCCCTTTCTCGTTTGGGTTTATTTCTCATTTTGACTTGGAAAAAGTCAACTAATGACATGGCAACCTGAAACTTATCTCCCAAATATTGGTATTCATGCAAATAATCCACAAATCCTTTGCTTTCATTAGGCTTTCCCTCGTTACCAACCTGCTGTTCATTCAAGAATGTGGGCATTAAAGGTCTTGAAGATGCACCACTAGCTGCTCTAGTGTTCGGAGTATTGCTGTTTCGATTATTTCCAGTGTCACCGCCTTCGTTGTGATTACCATTATTGTTCTGCTCAGTCCTGTTTGTATTCATGTTTTGCATCATTTGTGTTAACAATTGAGTCATCTGTTGCTGCCCTCTAGCCAAATCATTGAAAATCTGCTGCATGTTGTTATTTTCATGAGTATCCCTTCTCAGAGCCATGACTTCTTCAACCTGTCCCTCAACTAAAAAATTAATCAGAAGTCCTTCTGTATTACTTGGAGGATTCAGTGGTCTTCTTCTCAAATAATACCTATACACTCCTTCACCTGGCTGCATTTGAAATTTCTGATTGTATAAAGGTGTTCAAACCCCCAGAAGTTGTCAGGAAATGTGGCTTTCCTACCACTGTAATGAGCTGAGATTTTTTTAATCTTTGATGAATATTTGGAGAGATCACTGAGTTGACATTACAATACCCCATTGAAATTTTTTGTCCTTTTTGTGTAATGTATAACCAATTGCTCACATAATGTGTAGAAAAATATAAAATAACAACTAAAATTTGGAGGTAATCATAATATTGATTCAACATGAAAATTCAATTTTCTTTTCAATATCCAATATCATTGTAACAATAAAGTTAACTTTCAAAGTGAAATATTGTCTAGCCTCCAATTGAATAGGAAGAAAAAGATTTGTCAAAACCACCTTCACAACAACATCTAGCAATAAAGAGATAACTAGAACCAAATTGGAGTGATCAGGTTATCAAATACCCACAATAAGGTCATGCAAATGCATCTGGATTGTCCACATCACCCTGGTGGCTGCCATAAATTCCTTAGTAGGGTCGCAGGATTGGGGGAAACACCTACATGTTGCTATAAATGATAACTTTGTTCCTTGCAATGTCAATTGTGCCAGGAAGGAGGGTGACTAGCAACTTCAACTAGATTTTCGCCAAAATTTTAGACTCCCATGTCATCCAAAATATGGCATTCCAGTCCTGAGTATCATGAATCTTGGAAGTGCTGGGAAATCCTTGCAAATGGAAAGGAGTATCCTCTAAAACTTGCTGCAGCTATATAAAATATATCTACATATATTTTGGGATGGCATACATAAAGAAATGATCTCCTAAAATAGGCATGACTTACATGAAATTCCCATGACCACCTTTGCTAAGATTTATTTTGTTCTTCTACCCTACTTGCTTGGGCGTGGGTTATTATTGGCAGCCCAAGCTATAATCTCCTCTGTGCAACAAATAGTAGAAACTTCAACACTCCTAGTTTGCACAACAATTTATCATGTCAAATCATCAACTAGAACTTAGTAAATGAAACTCTGTTTTCCATCTGATACCACTGCTTGTCGGAAACCTTCAACAATCTACAACTTGAAATGCTGAATATTTCCCCAAATTCAAATCTTTAATTACAATTTGAAATCACCAAACCTTTCCACTCACTGGTGAACCCTGATTGAATCCATTCAAACTGGCTAGGAAGAATTCCTCTCTGAAACTAGTCTACCCTTAGGGTTTTCATTCTAGTGTTTTAGCTGGAGCAAATTGCCCAAGCTTCACATTAGAGAAAAGTAATTTACCCAAAAGATCTGAATTTTCCTTTTGCAATTCCATTTTATAATCTTCTGAACATTCAAGAAACTTTTTTCTTTATTTCTCATAAAGTGACCCCTTTTAATTTTTTAATTCACTTTTGGGTTCCGGAAAAGTCATTTTATATTTAAATGTTCACTTTTAGTAAAAATAATTAATTAAACCAAAGTTGCATGTAAAATATTAATTTGAGACAACTTAATTTAATTGATTAAATATCCCCTTACTAGCATCTCGGTTAGCCTATGGGACTTAAATAGGCTAAGCTCCTCCAACTCTCACTCCTAAGAAGGGGACATTGCAATGACATAGGTGAAATGATGCTGGAAGTGTGATCTAGACACCCAAGGGCCTAAGACAAGTGTGAAAATACAGTATACTTATGTAGTTCATCCACAGCCCAACTCATCAAGCAGTTTCATACCATGCTTAATTTGTCTTTCACAAAAAAAGACAAGGAAAATTTTGTACCATGTCAAATCAATGCATAAAAGAAACAGTTGCCAACTCAAGCAGATCCAACGAAGCTCAAACACTTCGATTTCTTTTTCTAAGAAGGATAATACAGTTTTGGATTCTCTGTTTGGTCATTTGTTGAATTTGTGTGTATGTACACCATTTTGAGAGTCATGTAACTCTTCTTGGTTGATTTTTTGGTATTTGTAGCCTGTAAATGCAATGTTGGAGAGTGTGTTGAGGTAAGTTCAAAGCAAGGTCGGCTATGAGAACATAGTTTATGTGTTGCATATGTTCTTGGAGGCCTCAAGAAGGCAATTGTCTGGTAGATTACAAGTGAATCGTGGCAAGGGAAAGCATAATCTATACTTTAGGCCAAATTCGCTGTTTTTGAATTATATTATTCTGTGCTTCACTCCTCGTTTCTTTCCATTCATAAGAGTGTGTTGAAGTAAGCTCAAAGCAAGGTCAGCTATGAGAACATGGTCTATGTGTTGCATATGTTCTTGGAGGCCTCAAGAAGGCGAATTCTTGTATATTGCAAGAAAATAATGGCAAGGAAAGGCTTATATAATCTATATTTTTCTGGGAGTTTTTCTATGTTGGATTTCTCTAGGGTAATTTGAAAATTCCCTGTATTTGAATTATATTTTTTTGTGTTTCACTCATCGTTTCTCATAGAATTTGCCATACTCAAGCAGCTCAATTGTAACATGATTTGTTGTTTTCTTGGACTGCAAACATAATCAAGTTCTCCTATAAGATAAGACTTGTGTTTGTTATCAATACCTATAAGCATTACTTTTAATCATCCCTATATTGTTGGATAATTCATAAGTAAACTGCTCATAAGTTCTTGCTTTTGTAACTTTTCCTATTGTTAATATGATAATGGCGAAGTCATCCAAAGTTCTTCATTCATTGCATAATTCATAACTATGCACTCATAGCTTCTTGCCTTTGTGGTTTTGCCTATTTCTAATATGATAATATTATAAATCATGCCAATTTCTTCATTTACATTTGTCACAAATAATCGACTCAGAAGTTCCTGCTGTTGTGATTATGCCTATTTTTAATATTAACAATCATCCTAACATTTCATGGTTTTATGTAGTCGCAAATATTTACATGTTAAGCTTCTCATGAAATTGGTAACCGTCTAATGTATTAAAAAATTGCTCATTGTTTTGGTTTCTTTGTTGGCCAGTTGGGGACTGAGCTGCCTGAATGTCTAATTCCTCTAGATTACGTTAGTCTGTCACATTGGCTTTCAAGTGCTCTGTACTTTATCCAATAGCTAGCCTTTTAAAGTGGGCGCTTAACTCAATAACTTTTGGCATTGAATTTGAACCCTTAATCTCAGTATCTCAAAATAAGAACAAAAGATGATCTAATAAGAACTCGATATTTGTTCATTATGTATTTGAATAGAAGCAAATTCTAAAATACATAAACTTCTACATTCTTTGATTCAAGCGGAATTGTTTTATATCTTACATTATAATCACTGTGTTTGAAGATTGACCTTTTTTATTGGTAATTGTTGTGCAGGGAAAGCGAGAGAATTTGGATCTCCCGAATCCTTGCTTAAACAATCTTCTTCAATTTTCAAATCTTTAGTCACAGAATATTGGAACCGTTCTAGAAGTTGTAATGCTGAGTCTATTTAGACTTTTATAGAGATAAACAGTCAGCTTCAAGAAATATCAATTATGGAAATTTAAAAAAAGTATGACGATGGTGGATATTTCTTTGATGTCCTTAATTACATTTCTTTTCCGCAGAAAGTGTTTAGAAAATCTACTATAATTTTGCAAGAGTTGCTCTTGGTCTTTTCAAATTTACAATTTAAAATGGTGTTTTCCTCCTTTGTCCAGTGACCATGTGGCATGCATCAACGTTTGAATTTTCTTGGCGCAATTAGCATAGCCTGTAGGATATTATATGCTTTTGTTTGTGCATGTGGACATCAATATATCTCTACTTTTCCTTTCTTGATTACTTGCAGCACACATCATTCTCCTGCTGTAATTCATTAAACAGTTTGCGGAAAAAAACCTTGCAAAATATATTAAGAAGACTTTTAGGCACATTGAAGGCTGAAAGCCTGTTAGAATTTCCTCAGAAATCAATGATAGAATTCAGTATGATCTTTTTTATGGACACTCTGATGCAAGGTGAACATTTGTTTTATGTGTTGAGAATATCTATTCTTATTTGGTCAAATCAATTATTGGGCATGTTGGATAATGAATTCTTAAAAAGAACAAAAAATATTTTAAACTACTCTTAGTGTTCACAGCATTTTATAATCCATTGCTTTCTAGAATGGAAATTCTAGTCTAATTCTTCTTAATCTTTTTGTGCCATTGATCCACGTGCAGTTTTGTGCAACTCGTGCTCCGATGAATTGGCTCAACATAAGCTTGTCTCATGCTACAACATTCTCTTGCATGCACAACACAATGCGAAGATGCTTCATGCATGGATGAGACACTTTGGTAGTGTTGTACCCCAAAATTAAAATTTTTGTTACACTTAGACATTTTGAAGAAATGAGTAAAAGTCTTGTCAAATCAATGAAAAAAGGTCAAAATTTGGGTGTACGTGTCTTACATGGAGGGTTAAAACACAAATTTTTCAAATTCTGACGATCTGGGTCTGCTAAGAGCAGCTTAACCTACAAAACCCAGATCTCAGTTTTTCATCCCTAAATTTTAGGAAAACTGCTATTTTTAGAAATTTTCTCGAAATAGTAAAGTTTTCTGGGTTTTTCTGGGTTTCTTTCGAAATGGATACTGGCAAAATTTTCTAAAAATAGAAAATTTCTAAAAATAGAAAGTTGGTCCGACAGGGTTCGAACTGATTTTGATTGGCTCAAAATATGTTCGTATCAGGCTGGTGCAGTCAGAATCTTAAAATAATCAGTTTTGCCCTACTGGGTCTATTCAGCTTTTTCAGAAGCATATCTGGAGTTCTGAGGTCATCAATGGAGGTCATCCGACTGCTAGGCATCAATTTCAGCATTCAAATTTCCGGCAGAAGGTGAAACGATGAACATGCACGAAGAACGAGGAAGAAGATTGAAAAGGCTCGAAAATCTTCTAACACTGCTGAAAGTGGGCGTCCCTGTTGAAGAAAGGCGCCCACCTTTTTAGGGCACCAGATGAAAGAATTAGGGTTACGGTCTTCAATGAAAGTTGTTCAGTGTTCAGTCAGCTTCGCGATGAATATCCCCGGCAGAGCATCCGACGATCCAGTCTCCGGCAGATTCAAGTCAAAGTGGAGGTATTAAATGAAGATCTGAAACTTGAAGAAGATGAAATTGAAAATTTTTCTAAGTCTGGTGAAAGTGGGCGCCCTTTGAAGAAAGGCGCCCAACTTTTCAAGGGTGCAAACAGATGAATTTGCAGTCAAAGCTATAACGGGAGGTCTTCAGAATTCAACTGGCTTTCCAGCGAGACACTCGGCACGTCAATCGGAGTTCGCAGTCGTCAGATTCGAAGAGCTGAATAGAAGGTCCGATGACAGTTGAATAGAGAAATCTAAAAGCAAAAGTGAAAAAGGTGAAAAATAAACTAAGTGTTGGTAAACTGGGCGCCCCAGTCAAGATAGGCGCCCAACCTTTTGAAGGGTGAAAATCCACTTTTGGCAGCTGGTGTCTCCAGAAGACCCCTCTTCATTCTCCGTCAGCTTCGCGATGAGCACAAACATTCAACAATCCGACGCCCGAAGCTCAAAATTCGACAAGATCATCTGTCAAAGAGAAGTTAATGAAGAGCTTGGAAATCAGAAAAAAAATGGCTAACACTGAAAAAGTTGGGCGCCCCTAGAAGGAAAAGCCTCCCGTGAATTCGGAGGTCGAGATCAAATTTTTAGCCGGAGGTGCCTCCAGAACATCTTTTTCAGAATCAGTCAGGCTTCGCCGTGAATCACCCAGCTCGTCTGTCGGGTTGATCTGTCAACGGGGAATCAGAGGCGAAGTGGCATGTTAAAATGGAGGAAAGTTGAAAAAGTTGAAATTTTGACTAAGTCTGGTGAAGTTGAGCGCCCCTCTTGGAGAAAGGCGCCCAAATCTTCATGCCTTAGAAGTTTTTTTGAGATTTTCAAAATTTTCAAATTTGTGAGAGGAGAAGGGTGGCGTCCAAGTTCAAAGAACAAAGATTTAGGGTTTTGAAATAAAAGCAGAAAAGAAAGCAAAACCTAAATCAGACCCTAAGTCTATTTAACACCTCTTTTCAATGTATTTTTCATTATTTTTGCAGGTAGCATCCAGAGGAGAAAGTTGGAGCAGCAAGTTTGAGAAATTTTTGTGATTAAAGAATTCATAGTTGCTGGTTTTACATCAGATTTTTCAGACCAGCAAGCATAAACCCTTGTTTTTTCAAGCTTTTTGTTCCAGAAGATCAAGTTTTTCAAGCAGAAGGCCAAGGCTTTCAATTTTTCAGTCATCTGGGTCTTTTTGCCTTCATCCTCTGAAGAATTTTTCAAGAAACTTCATCAAGTTGCAGCAAGTGCTTTTATCTTGCATGTCAGTGAAAACCTCAAAGCATTCATATTTCAACCATCTGGGTCCTTTCCAATCAGTCTTCTGAAGAAAACCCATATCGCAGTTTTTTTTTTCGAAAACCTAGGGTTGGCTGCTTTTTCGATCAAGCGTCAGGGTTTTGCAAATCCAATCAACTGGGTCCATTTCTAATGATATTCTGAACAAAACCCAGATGCCAGCTTTTTTTAGAAAAAATTGAAGAAATTAGGGTTTGCTGCTTTTTCAGTCAAAATTCAAGATTTTCGAAAACGGACGATCTGGGTTGTCTTGCATTGATATTCTGAACAAAACCCATATCTCAGAAAAATTCTCAAAAAATTCGTCCGTTGAAGCATAAAAATCAGCATTCTAAAAATAGAAATTGCACAAGACTTGTCTAGACCAAGGCGAGTTTACAGTTGTTCTTCAAGTTTTCTGAAATGGAGTACACTCCTAATGTTTTCAAGTCCGAATCAGCCCTCTTTCATAATTACATCAAAACAGCTGAGACAGACTTGCATCATGTTAAGCCGGTGTTCGATCTATATCCCTTGGAGAGAGCAGGCAACATTTCAATCAAGAACCTGGGTCATTCTGGACTCCTCGCAGCAGCGTCTATTCCTATATCAGTTCAGAGCCTTGAGTTCGTAATCGCTTGCATTAAGCATTACAACCCGGCTACTAGGGAGATCCAGTCAGCGGATGGCAGGTTGATTTGCAGTCTAAAGCCTGACATGGTCGAAAGGTGTTTTTCCATTCCCCCATGGCCTGAAAGTGTAACTCTTTCGAGGGATGAATGTGAAAAGATGTGGAACATGCATAAGGACAAATACAGCAAGAAGATTGCGCAGAGATGGATGAAAGAAAAACATAAGACATTGCCCAAGAATGTCGGGCGAGGAGAGTTCAAGGACGAGGTTGCCATCATCATCACTTTGCTCAACAGGGTCACTGGTTCAGCAGATGCCACCAAGTTCCAACCTTGGATGTTTTATGCCATACCTCACATTATGAAAAAGACTGAGTTTTATGATTGGCCTACTTTGATAAGTGACTGCCTACATCAGCAAATAACAGAATATTTTCAGTTTCATGTATTCCACATGGTGTCATATCTAGTCTATTTGGTGGCCTATCAAGGTCAATTCAGAGGATTGAACACCGAGGGGTCATTGAGCGTTCAACACATATATAATTATTATCCCCAGTTGGAATTCACAAAGTCGTTGCACCACTACAAAAGGGTGAACGAGGCATTCTTGATGTACACGGTGCGTGACTTGGACAATGAATTGCACGTCCGCATCTCTTCAGTTGCCAGGGCAGCAATGGCAGAATGGGCAGATTGGTTTATACAGTTTCCTACCTTTACCTATCTCAGGGTTTATGGTTATTCAGGTGCCCCGCTCATGTTGCCAAGGTATCCGTCAGACGAGGTCATCTTCATGGAATTCTTGAGGCAAGCTCACGGTGTTCATACAGTCTTGAGAAATAGAAAGAAACCCTCTCTTCACTTTCCATTAGGGTTGGGTATTTATACATGCAGGACTGCTACAGATGCCAAGACAATTGGAGAAGAGCTAGATAAATTTGGTCTGAAATCCTACAGTGAGAGGCGGTCATTTGATCCTCATGGTGTCTACGCTGGCCGGTTGGAGAAGAACTACAATCACATACCCGCACTTGAAGATTTTTGGGCTAACTGTGCAGATGAGTTTGAAGTGCGAAGGCGTAGTTACAGCAGGTTGACTCTCCATCAGATGAAAGACTGTTTGAATGAAGACATTGAAGGACTCTCCGATGATGATGAAGATGTGCTTCTACCAATGTACACTCAGAAAAGAATCGAGGATCAGCCTCTTCCACAAGTTAATTGGGCAAACAAGGAATCTCTTTCAGTTGAAGACAGAACAAAACAAGTTGTGGAGTATAGTAAGGTTTTCCTAGTGCTTAAAAGGAAGAACTCTATTCCAGTAGCAGAGCCGCCAAGGATAATTCCCTCTTCTTCCACAGCACAGTCAAAAGGAAAGGGTAAAAGTCAGTCTCAAGATGGCATCAAAGGCAGTAGATCGAATAAAAATGTAAGAAGAAGGATGGATTTCTCAGGCATAGTCATACAGGAACAGCCTACAATTGATTCAGAAGTTCCTCTTGACGAGCCCATACCTCAGAATGAAGCAGAGGAGCCGCCTTCAACACATGTTCCTGTACCTTTGACGGGTTCGTCACCAATTCATATTGATCTTGATATCGAAGATGATGAAGAGATTGCAGCAGTACCTCCTGAGGAAGTTAGTAAAGATACTACGGTGTCTTGGCTTGAGAACTCCTTAGGAAGGGTTAGGAGAAGGCCTTCATATCAAGTGAGTGTCGATGATCTCGATAACATTTATCAGGAACCTCCTAAGAAGAAGGCAAAGAAGCAAGTTCATTTTGATAGGAATCCTGATAACGAGATTGTCATAGAGACTGCGGTGCCCCCAGAAGATAAGAATAGGGATGAGGTAAACATGGATGATTTTGTCATGGTCAAGGCTAATCTCGGTAGAAATACCAGACATGCAGATTTGAGTCTCTTCAAAGTTGTATCTGAAAACCTTCATGAAAGAGTGTTAAAAGACGGAGAAGACAAGGCAGCCCTCAAGGCTGAAAATCAGCAGCTTAAGCTTTTTATTTCTAACCTTGCTCGTGGTTCTTCACAAACAACTCAGTTGCTGCCCCAGGTCTTAGAGACACCAGCTGATCATCATCAGTTAAGACAGCTGGTCATATGTGGGAAAGAGACTCAGGAGTGGATCGAGAGCTTCATTGTCAGAGGAAAGGAGATCTTGGCTCAGATGTTCCAGTTGAGAGAAAACGCTCATGAACTTCGTCAAGGCATCCAGGGATTTGAACAAACATTGGCTGAAGTAAAACCTAGGCATGAGATTATCATTGCTGATTTAGACACAGCCTACGGTTCAGCGGTTTCAAAGGAGCACAAAAGGCAAATCCTTGCTTGGAGGGAGCGTCATGTTTTCAAAATTAAAACTTATGAGAGGATATCTGAAGAATTCATCACCTACAGACAAAGGGTGGTTGAAGCTCTCCTTTTCATCAGCGAATTTGTCATAGAGATCCCCTCTCAGTACAGTCTTGAGGATGGTTCTTACGTCGGGCTTGAGGAGGTGCAAAATCAGTTCCAGAATGTTGTTCATAGTTGCAGCCCAGTTGGTGGAAGGATAGGTCATGTTTCAATGATGTCAGCAAAGTTCAATAAAGCGGCCAATGAGATTGAAGATTTCCAGAGATCTATTGCAGATGCCGAAGATATTCTTGAAAAGCGGTGTTTTGCTGTTGATGGCATAGATGCACCGAATCGGGACACAATCTCAGACTTCCTAGCGGATGTGATCGAGCTTTAAAGCAGCTTTCTTCTAGAAGCTTTCTTTCCCGCTTTCTTTCTATTCTTGGAATAATCCTTATCCATTCTTTGAGGATAGAAAGAAGATAAGTTGTAATAGTTGGCAGTTCCCGCTTTTTCTGCTTTTTAGGGTTTCTTCTTTCTAGATTTAGTAATAAAGCTTGCTTGCTGAGCAAGCCCTAGATTGTGAAAGCAAGGAGATTTTAGGGTTCCCTACTCCTCTGCTTCTCTATAAATAAGAGCCTTTGCTCATTTATTTTTTTTAACCGTGCTAGTGAGAACAAAACGCTGAGCCTATTGTGCCTTCTATTTGTTGCTCAAGTATTGTTCATTTGTATTGTGATAAGCAAATTGTTGAGCCTCTTTAGCCAACAAGGAGTTAGTAAGATTGCTGTTTTCTATTGTGTTAAGAATAAGTTTGCAAGCCTCCTTAGCTGCAATTTCTTGTTCAAGGCATGTTAGAAGGGAGTTTTTGTTTCAGAGATTTGAGTAATGAAATCATGAGCCTCTTTTGCCTTGGTCTAAAATCTCAGATTTCCGTTATCTATGTTATGCTTTTATGATCTTTATTTCAGCTTACAGTGAAGTGTGTAGTTGTTTGTTGGGAGAGAGATTGTTAAAGTATTTTTGTCAGAAAATCTGCCTTGTTAATTTCTAACTTCTCTTGCTCTGCTATTACTTGAGAGGTTAGGAACGTCTTTAGTTTAAGTTAGTCGTAGTTGAACTTCTTATCAGAAAATCTCAGCTACGGCGTTTGTGTTTAAAAAAACCTTGTGCTCTAAGCTGATCCAAAAAGATAGGCAACTTAGTTTTAGTTTACTTTCTTTCAAAACACCATCAGCAAGAGGGAGCTTCCCCTCCTAATTTGAAGAGCAGTTTATCTGTGCATAGCTGTCCGTTTTCAAATCCGCATTACAGAGGTGCGAATTTAAACGCCAACAGGTAGAATGTCTTTGTGCATATATATGTAAGCATTAATTCCAACAACTTAGCATAACTCATGCAAGTTAGCCACACACACTCTTTAGTCATGTGCAACTTAGGAGTTTGCATTTTTAACTTTTACAACCTTGCTAGCATTTGTATCATTTCTCCACATTATGACTCTGCAAATGGGAAACATGTGCATCTACACCAATATGATTAGTTTGGCTCCATATGCATCAAACCTCTGGCCACACTCACTCCACATAATCATGCCAATTAACTAGTACCACATGGATTTGAAATTTGGCGTAACCTTGGTCACATGAGAAGTGCACCATACACATATGACGCTTGTTAGCATATTGTGGAATGCTTAGTTGACAACTTATTGTTGGAGCAGCAAATAATGAATGTAATGTTCAAACTACTATAAAATGAATCAAGCACAATGCATAAGCCAATAAACTATCATAGAATGTGTAGAATACAATGATCATTCCTTGTTTATATAGGACAAGGAGGAGGTAGGAAGGTGAAACATAAAGGTTGACTAGCCCTCCAAGTGATGTGACACTTGTAGAACACTTGGGAGAAGTGTGAAGGCATGTGTCAAGTGTCTATGAGGTGAGACAACTAAACCACTAAGTGAATTTAAGCTAGTGTGAATAGGACTACTAGGTGTAGGAACTAGATAAATGATAACTAGTTGCATAAAAACAATTTTCACTCTAACACCCCCCTTTAAGTGATACTTAGGGAGTAAGTCACTAAAATATGAGTCCCAACAACAAGGCTTGATGAGGTACTCATGTACAAGTCTCTCACAAATAGAGTTAAGGAGAAAAACTAGTGGGAAAAAACTCTTCTCCAAAAAAGAGAACTATATACAAAGGAAGGATTCAAGACCCTCCATGGACAACTTCACCCCAAGCAACTAGCGCAACGCAATGTAGCAAGGTGATGCTAAAGGTTTAGTGAAGATGTCTGCAACCTGATCCTTAGTGCGTAAATACTTTAAGGATAGAACACTATCTTGGATAAGATGTCAAATGAAGTGCATATGAATCTTGATGTGCTTTGTTCATTGATGCTCACTAGGTTGCATGAAATGTGAATGACACTTTGGTTATCACACCAAAGTATAGTAGGATGATCAAGTGGTAGACCAAACTCTTTCATATGTTGTCAAAGCCATAGTACCTCCTAGCTAGCAAGAGTTGATCCTTGATACTCAACCTCAATAGATGATAATGCAATAGTCATTTGCTATAATGTCCCCTTGTCGACAGTAGTCTCTTTTGATGACCGTCGGCCTATCTCGGAGGCTCGTAGGCTAGTCAAAAGTGGAAATTAGGGTTTCCTATTTCTAAGAGGTTTCTTTTGTGCTTTCAGGGGTTTGCATGCAAGAGTTTTACAGAGAGGTGTTTGAGTTTTCAGAGAGCTTCGAATTGGTGTAACATGCATCTGCATCAGGTGACTTTTTTGGACTTGCTATTTTTAGTAAGTTGGGACTGCTGCCTGACTTGTGTTTAAATGAGTTTGGAGTCACTTACTATTTTTAGCAATATGCTATTTTTAGTAAGTGTTATTTCTGGCAGTGCTATTCTTGGTAGCAATTCATCAGTTCAATGCAGTTTCTATTTTTGGCAAAGCAGAATTGGTAGTTCGGTCTTCAACACTTTGGAGCCCGTTTTGGCAAGTTTGATAATTTAAGTCATTGCATATTCTAATGTTAATTATTGGAACCCATGACTAGGCAAATAACTTCAAGTTGTTTTAAAGGTGGGACTTTGGTTTGGATGCCTCTTTTAGAGGAATTTATATATTTTTAAAGTCATAATATTTGCCAAGGTCTTTTGGACGCCTAGGAAGATGTGCAAAGAAATGTTTAATAAATATTAAATTATATTCTGGAGATGGGCATCCCCTTTTAGAGGGAAAGGGGAATTCGAAAGGCCGGCTTGTGAAGTGCTATTTAAGCAAGGCTTTGCCTCATTTGGTATCCATTGCTTATCATAACGAAGTGTTGTTGAAATGATTTCAGAACCCTTGCTTCGAGGAACGCATATGTCCTAGCCTATATTAGTTTCGTGCTTGAGAGATAGTACCTAGCTGATTTGAGACTACTTCATCCAGAGGTTGCAAATTGAGCTTCACAGAGTTTGTTAGTTGGTTTTTTTAAGATTTTGGAGTTCTTGGCTGTGCTTGGCTAAAGCACGTTTTTTAACATAGCTCTCAAGGTGACTTTTATTTGGTTCTGGTTATTGGCTCCATGCATTTCTCTATCCTAGGTGCCTCATTCCTCTAAGTTTCAGATTTTTTGGTTGAGGATTTGTTTCTCTAGACAAGAGAGGTTGCCCCATTTTCCCATTTTCAATCCTTGCATTGGGATTCATGTTTGATCCTTGGAGCTATTTGAATGTTGATTAAAACCTCATTTTTCAATCTTACAAATGGTAAAATCGATGTGAAACAACATGATTTTTAAAAATTTATACATATTTTTTAGAAAATTGTGCAGTTACAAGAAATACGATGCATTCGTGGATTTTTGGGATGCATTCACATGATAGAACATCGCAGTCACAATTCCATATGATGCAATTGCTAAAAACAACACTGCATGTAAAGATGGTCGCATTGCAGTTGCTACTGTTTTTAATTCTTTGTTGCAAGTTTCTGATAGAGTGACACATTCGAGTCTTGACACTCCACTGCAGTCGCCTTGCAGTCCACCACACTCATTTGGCAGTGCACCATAGTTGCCTCACTATCCACCGCAATCGTTTGGCAGTGCACTGCATTCGGTGCAACACAATCGCATTTCCTAGAATCGCAATCAACTGGTGAAGAAAACATAAAGGTCGTATGATGACTTTTCTGATCATGTATGTTCTTTTCAAAAGTAGTATAATATTTTTAGGTTACTAATATCATTGTTTGCAGTTTGTGGCAAATTAGAGGATTAGCGCTTACAATTTATTTTTGGTTCTTTAAAAAGAAGTCATTTTGCTTTGGTGTTTTAAAATGAATAATAAAACTTGCATCTTTCATTTGGGTTTAAATTAACAAAACAAACTTAGACTTTGATTTGGATGTTTTAAAATTGACATGAATGTCTCACATTTTGTTTTGGTGCATCTAAAAAGAACAACAAATCACCATTTCTTTCTCGGTTAAAATTTACAGTGTGCCAGAACATGCCATTTTTCTTTGGGTATTAAAAAGAACAAACAAATTGTATCTTGTTTGGGCTTAAAAAAAAACCATTTGATTTTCGTGATTGGTGCGCTTGCACAAAGAGACGTCTTGCATACGTATCCTCTCCCCTTACGTCATTTAACGATCCTAGGTGGAGAAATATCAAGACATCCAAGTCATCATTTTTATTTTTATTAGAAGAGGCCTTCCTTTGAGACACATCCCGCAATGGAGAACTCATTGGGATGACCTTAAAGCATGTATTCTCAAGCGAACTATATTAGAGGGGTGAAGGCAAAAGATAGTAACTCAATCTAGGGATGTTATACCTTGCGTGTCAATATTGGTGTGGAACAACTGACCACATTCAATTGATTAGAGACTTAAGTGTCTCACATTTGAAGTATACCTTGGGTGTTCATTGTGTCATTACAAACCTTGTATTGGAGGACAATCCAAGTTTTTTGAAATGTTTCATCTTAGTAGTGCACGGAAATAGCATCGTTCCTAGAAGTTACTTACCATGTCTGGTCTATGGTTGAGGTGTAAGGCTTAAGAGTTCATTCTCTTGAAAAAGCCATGAGTTTAAAGGTAGTACATGGCCTTGGTATGTCCTATTCGACCCCTCCATTAGAAACAAATTACATCACTTTTTCAGGGGTGATGTAAGCCTACTGAGAAGAAACGTACCTTTACTCATTAGGTTTTAATTGACTGATATCTTATTCAAACTGGACCAATAAGCTTTATGGAAGAAATTTTACACAATATCCCCTTTTCCTATTGATTCAATTAAAATTCATTAAATAACTTCTCAAATCGACTATTTTCTATTTTTGTATTGTTGATGCACACTTTGAAAAATCAATAAAATTAAAAAGATCAAGATTCCTAGAGTATGTTTTGCTTGCTCAAACTGTTGCACAACAATTGCTAGCATGTGTGCCGTAACTAAGTATCTGCATTGTAGAACAATGCGATGCATCCGTTGGCTTGTGTGACACAGTCGTTGAGTAATACACCACAACTCTATCAATCGTCATTTTTCCTTAGAAAAACAAAATTGTAAACAACTATGTGTGATGCAAGTGAGTAAAATTGCAACGCATCTATGATCGACTGTACTGCAGTTGTAGTCGCAAAACTCAAGGAACACTCCATTTGTGGTTTAGAACATCATATTTTCCTAGTAAGAAAAACAGAGTCAAAATTCACAAATTTTAGAATATCAAACTTGTTTACTAGAAAAATCAAAAGAGAATCAGTCATTGTTTCTTGCACTTTTCAACATCCTTAACTATTTTCTTAGATTTCTTAGGTTTAGAGCACTTCATCATTTAGCATCGTTTGCCATAGAGTCCTTAGAACATCTTGTCAGTAGAATCTTAGAAAATTAAAAATCTACAAGCAAGTTAGAAGGTCAAAGTCTAGGTTGGTCATTTGGAAAGATCCCAAAAAACCTCACATTTTACATCATCATCGTCAAAACAAAATTTGCTTTGCAACTCATAAGTCTAGTTGTCAAAACACTTTTTCAAACTTCTTTCAGCAAAATAGGGTCCCAACTCATTAATCTAGTTGAGAATTTTTTTTTATCAAAAAACCATACATCATTCCACTTAGAGGTTTTTATAATTTTTACATGTGGTCACAATAGTCTTCACAACTAGGAAAGTTGTCAAAAGATTGTCATTTTTAAAGATCATAGGTCAAGGTAACACCAAAGTCTTTTGCATTTAGTCAAAAAAATGTCAAGGAAAAAAATTACAAAAACATAGTTTTGCATCATTTCCAAAAACCCAAAAAATTCACAAAAAACAAAAAAGTACCAAAAATGTAAAGTAGACTCATTTTAGGTGCATTCATGTCAAAAAATTTTACAAAACAAAACAAAAAATCAAACAAACTTAGAAAAAAAAGGGAGGGGAACTTCAAAAACAAACATCACTTTTATGGTTTTTACACAATCCCGAATCAAGAGGAAAAAGATGGATTCATCTTCCCATCCTTTGTACAACCCCACTAGTGATATGAACTTAGGAGAAAATTTTGGTGGTCACTTCAATACACAAAATCATAACTCTAACCCTCTTGGTGACTACACTATAGAGGAAATAAATGATAATCTTACACAAGAAATTGAGACTACATCTCAAAATCCTAGGATCTTGCGGATTATCGATGAAATGGTCAACTCAGACCCAATAAGTACTTATTGTCATTGGCACAACATGGAGCTAAGTTCCCCTCTTACTTTGATGTGTCCACAATCATTGAGGAATTGTCAAATATAGCGTCAAAAGGGTTAGAAACACCACCATCATTAGCACCTAGTGCTACACCCTACATATCACAATGGAATATAGGCATGCCACCTACAAAAACAACACACACACCATCCATTGGGAACATTACACCTTCACTCATAAAATCCATGAAAAACACGTTTGCCTCTACATCCACCACTACAACATCAACCCATACCACAACTGTAGCCCAAAAAACCACTCTTTCGAATACACCCAACAAATTTTGGAAGAAAAATCTGTCACATACAAGACCACAAGTGGAAACCACCTCCACTACTCAAAACGTAAATACACAACCAATGAGGACTCAATCCTTTTTTGGTACAGGTCCCACTTTCACTCCACCACAACAACAACCCAACAATCTGGGTTCATAGTCAACATTTGGGTTTAATCAACCCTAACCTCCGCAACAACCCAATAATCTAGGTTTTTCCTCATCATTTGGGTTTCAACAACCCTCACATACACAACAACCACACAGTCAAGGTTCTATGAATACATTTTGGTTTAACAAGCCCTCACCTCCACCACAACTAAATCATTTGGTTCACAAACCACATTTGGGTGTTCTCAAAACCCAACACAACAACCAAACTATCATGGTTTTGCATACACAACTGGTGTTAGCACTCCTAACTATCTTGGTACGTCATTCTCAGCTGGTGTCAATGTTCCTCCACCATCCTTTTCATTCACTCAAAACCCCATATACACTTCACCATTTAACCATCAAAATCCACCCATGTATCAAAATCAAAACATACATGGATCTAATCCACTACATAACACAAGCATATTTGAGAACCCATCACAAGATTCCCCTCAATACATCACACCCACTGCCATTCCAACAACCTTGTCACCTATGGATTTAATGGCACAACAGTTACAATCATTACAAAATAAAATGTCAAATATCCATGTAACTAGTATTCAAAAAAATATTCGATAGAAGACTTGTGTCTTACCCCTTTGACAAGAGAATTCATATGCCTCCCTTTCCTACAAATTTCATCATTCCCAAATACGACAAATACAAAGGGAGACCTCGTTGAGCACATATGGGAGTTCCACACTATATCCTTAGATGTGGCACATGAGCATACTTACCTCATGAGACGTTTGGGAGGGAAAGCCCTTGAATGGTTCACACACTTAACATCTGGTATACAAACATGGGGTGAACTAATGGACAAGTTCATCACACTTTTTTCATATAACATATCAGCCGACATTGACATTACCCATCTATGTGCCGAAAACTAGGAAGATGGTGAGACCTTCTCGTCATATTTACAACGATGGTGAATCCTAGCTAGTAAATGTGGATGTGACATACCAAAAAAGCAACTAGTCTAGATTTTTGTGGGAAACCTCAACAAGGAGGTAATGTTTCACTTATAAATCTATTACTCTAGCACATTTGAAGAAGTGATACAAAAGGGAATGTCCATAAAAAAAGTCCTTATCGCCAAAGGGCTTGTCAAATTTTTTAAGGAGAATAAATATTCTTTTGACTGAAAACCAAACGAGAATAAATTTTGGTAATGGAATAAAAATGTGGCAAATGACGATGTAGTAGACGTAAAATTCATCAATAAACCTCATCCTGTGTTAAATTTGAAAAGACCCACAGTGATGAACACCACTAAAACACCTAGAAGCAAGAACCAATTTCCAATGCAAACCAAAACAATGCACCATAGGGTCCTCTGAGGTCCCCTCCACCCAACCAAAAGTATGCTTCTTTAGGGGAGCCAATTGAGGAAATTTTAAAGAAATTGCTGCAAAATAAAGTTATCCAATTACTAGAGGTTAGACACAATGAGCCAAAGCCATTCAAACCAGCCTGGTGGAATGATGACTTCTGTGAGTACCACAAAATAAAAGGACACAAGACCTCCACCTGCTTCCAACTGAAAAATCTTATACAAGATCTCATAGAGTAGGGGGATATACAAGTTGAAAACCAATCAGAAACCTCAAACAAAGATCATATCTTCAAGGACCCTCTACAAAACCATGGAAATGGAAAAGCCTCAATTTCGAGAACAGGGGAAAAGGAAGAGGCCAATTACACTAGTGTCTCTTATAAGTACACAGTGAATAACATTCTTTCCTCTCAAAGAAGATCCATGTTCATACCCACCAAATACGACAATTTTGAATGTCCCATCACATTCACGAGAAGGGATATACCCATACAAAACCCTGACCATATCAATTCCCTCCATATTGAAGGTTTTATCAAGAAGTATCAAATCAAACAAGTCTTGATAGATGGAGGATCAGGGATAAATATCTATAGTTCAAGCCTTATCAAAAGGTTGGGATATTCAAATGATGCTATTGATCATAGTTTGACAATAAGAATTAAAGCATATGATGACACTGAATGAGAATCAATTGTCACCATCATATTGCCACTATAGGTAGGACCCATTACAATGGAGACCGTTTGTCAATTCATAGACATAGGGACCCCATATGATATTCTCTTAAGACGTCCATGGATCCATTCCATGTTGGTTGTGTCATCCACTCTACACCGATGCATCAAGTTCCCATACAATGGAATGGTGGTGAAAATATTGGCAGACTTGAGTCCTTAAATGCCCCATCAACCATCTCCAAGACACCTTGGCCTCCTAGGGTATTTCCTTGCTAACACCTCCATGCCACTTTCTTCTGTAGTAGTCGAGCCTTCAAATTCACATACTCTATCTCTTGTAACCCAGGTTATTGTTATAAGCTTAAGAACCAGAGAATATGAGGTACCGACATACCTTCCAAAAGTAGAACCCTTACTAGCCACAAACCAATCATTTGATATCCAAGATAATCCCATGTTTTGGAAAGACATCTATGATGATGAAAATTTTCAGAATGATCCCACAGGGGATGGCCATGAATATCCCCCCTCATTCCCAGACCATATACTCTCTAGTCTGTTGCATAAATTGTCACTTTTTTCTCTAGAGAAAGTGACAATAAATACTGTTGGCGTTAAAACTAACACCTCTGGAGTGCAGGTTTGTACGGACAGCTATGCACACTGCGTAATGAGTGCTCTTCAAATTAGGAGGGTAAGCTCCCTCGTAGTGCTGGAATGTGTGGAAAAGAAAAGTAATCTAAGTCCTATCTTTTTGTTCTCAGCTGGAAGAGGCACAAGGTTAAGAAAACCAAGGACATTGCAGCTAAGGATTTTTTGGTTTCGTAGATCACTAACTACAACTAGGCTAACTACTTTAAATCTATCCAGTTTCCTCAAGAAAACAGAGCATGAGGAAATGGAGCAGGGATGATTATCTGACGATAAGCCGGGTACGGACTCACAACGTGAAGGCAAGGTGGCACAACTATCTGCTTGTCTGAATAGGCTTATTGGAAACAACAATATACGATAAACTAAGTACAGATTCTCAACTTGGAGGCAAGGTGGCACAACTATGAGCTCAATCTGAATAAGTTTATTATTAACACACATCATACGATAACCAAGAACAAATTCTCAACTTGAAGGCAAGGTGGCACATCTATCAGCTCAATTTGAACGAGTTTATTGAACACATAACATAAAGAATAGCCAACTAGGATAATAAATTGCATAGGCGAGACATGCATACAATCTACCATCAACTAGCCACTATATCTAACTAAGGAAAGCATTCACCATCATAATTGCATGAAACCCTATGTGGCATAACAATTCATCACAATAGTAAATACTCATGAACAGTTATAGAACGAGCAATATTACAGGCAAGGTAGGCACAACACATATTTCTCTCTCGTGCAAAAGTTATGTACAAATGAGCAAAAGCTCTTATTTATAGACATCAAAGGTGTAGGGAACCCTAAAATCACCTTGAGTCAACTACAGTCTTGCAATGCATGCAAGATTTATTGCTAAACCCTAATAAAGTAAACTATACAGTTAACTAGAAAACTACCATCAGTTAACCGAAACATCTAATCTAAAAAAAGGACAATTGTGCAAGCATGCACGTCCTTATTGAAAGCATGTTAACTGGAACACTACCATCAGTTAACGTAAACCCTAAATGAAACTCCAAGTAAATAAAGCTGATCTCAGAATAGATATGCATGAGATAAGACAGCAAGTTAACTTGAGAAGGTAACGCCAAGTTTAACTCCTATGTTTAATGTCTATTCTGAGAGGTGGGAACTGAAGTCTACTGGCCGTGATCTCGAGCAACCAATCCCTCAACGAGATTGTTAACTGCATCAGCATCTGAATGTCAGCAACTTGAGCAATCTTGGAAATCTTTGCATACTCAAATTAGCATTTCACTAATTGGTAACTTTGGCGGCTTTGTAACTGAAGTGATGGCCACCATCTCTTCTGCAGCTTGATGTCTCTGACGCTTTTTCTTAATGAAAGAATGTTGCATGACGAAACTACGAAGTTTGACTGCGCACACTCTGGTTGTCAAAAATGCAAACGAATTTGCTGCACATGCAAAATTCCAACGGTATCAACCTTCTAAACTAACTTTGGAAGACAATCGGCCATACGAGGCATGCAACCATGTGGACTTGAGTGACTACGCCTGTTAACCCTCTGAAAGCACTTGATACAAATTGGTCTCAGCTTTTCTGATGAAATCGTGAATTAAGACCGATTTGGTCTTGAATTCAGTCTACGTGAATTGTACTATGAAAAAATTGCCTATTGACTATGAACACGGCTATATTCTAACAACTTTTCTAGAAAACTAAAAATAGCCTATCGAAGGGCAATTTTCACGGAAAAATTTGAGATATGGGTTTTGTCCATAAAAGGATTCTAAGACAACCCAGAATGTCAGAAATGAGAAAATTTGACTTCTACTCGACCATGCAAGGAATTTTCAGTTGACAAAATTATAAACTCAAGAATTGATGCTCTAGAGTAAATTTTCCTGAAAAATTTTGGCACATGGGTTTTCTCAAGGAAGCTATTCTGAATCAACCTGGATAATTTGTTTTGTCAAAAGTCGCCATTTTTTCAAACATGCGAAAGAATTTAAGATGAGAAATAGAAGAATTTAAGACAGAAGATAGAAGTTTTTAGTGCTCTGCTTCTGCTAAAATCGCCATCTTGTCTGAAGTATGCTGATTAATTCTGACTTGTACCTACAAAAAAAGTGTTTTGATGTCTTCACCAATGATTGATGATGAGAAATTCGCCCAACTCTGAAGGAAATTCGCCTTTGCTTTGAAGAATTACGAATTTGCTCACGCTGTGTGAATGAAATATGACGCCATGCTTGAATAAATAGAATAAATTCACACCTCAAAGGTGACTGCAAGACTAAAAACCCTCGACTGAAATAGAAGGCTTCTGATTGGACCCCTCCAGTTCAAACTGATACTGACTTAGAGTCTGAAACTTAAATAATAATAAAATATTCATTATGCAATAGCACAAAGAGGCGCCAATTATAGAAATTTGCCATTTTAATGCCAAAATATGCAAAATAAATATTAAAAATTATTTAACTTCAGTTGACAAACCGAATGAAGCTTTAGGATTCACCGACAAACTTCACTGATTTCAAAAAGTCATCATTTGAGCTCATAGGCGTCCATTTGCTCAAGATATTGCACTTTTTATTAATTTCCTATTTTGTAGCTAACTACAAAGTTACAACTGGCCAACTTCGATACTGATTCCCGGATGACCAGATGATGCTGAGACTGAACTGGTAAATTCATTGTGAAGCCTGCAGAGCAAGGA
This sequence comes from Sequoia sempervirens, assembly GCA_007258455.2. Classification (NCBI taxonomy): domain Eukaryota; kingdom Viridiplantae; phylum Streptophyta; class Pinopsida; order Cupressales; family Cupressaceae; genus Sequoia; species Sequoia sempervirens. The sequence goes on from VDFB02142796.1 coordinate 30,581, forward strand.
AGAAATGTTTGCTAGGAGTCATCACTACAAAATCCATCATTTAACACCTCAAAGAATTAGGCGCCCTTGATTAAATTGATTTTCAGGAGCCAGACAACCATTTCTCCAAACTGCCATCTGACGCTTCAAATGGCCGCTAACGACAAACAATGAACCCTCCTGACAGGCAACCAAGCTCATTGCGTGACTAGAAGTATTCCGCGTCCAACGAATATATGCAAGGCCTCTAAAAGCTGCATTAAGGACCCTTAAAGTAAAAGCTCCCCTGGCTTGAAAAGGCACGAACACCATTTTGACGAAAGTGCAACTCTCAACCAGATGCCCTACTTTGACCTCTGATATCTGGAGTTGAGATGGCCTGATTCGAGCACCGCTTGTCTCGATGCGTAGCCAGAAGGACCTACGAGAGAAGTCTCTAGAGCCGACGAAGCAAGAAAACTGCTTCTAAGACCTCAAAAAGAAAGGTGCCTTTCCCAAGATGGAATAGACGACCAGACTTAGCCATTTTCTGAACTGTCTTCATTTTTTCAGTATTTCACCAAAGACCTCGCACGTACGAGTGTTTGTCGAATCCCGAAGGCTGACGGCTAGGCTCATTGAATAGATAAAGTAATTACGCTCAAGTCTCGTGAAGACTTCGAATACGAGCAACTTCATTTGATAGGCCTAAAGGCTAGGCGCCCCTGGCCTACAGAAATACAATGAAAATTTATGCCAGTTTGTCTGCTTATTTACGTGCTTGGTAGAATCTCGTCCACGATCTTTCAGAATGTCGGATTAACAGGAAAATTAGTGCAACGCGAAGCTAGACTAGAGTAGTACTGATGTCAGGAAGACCTTATCGACAAACTGGATCATCTCAAGGGTCATTTTGAAAAGCGCCCCTGAGCTACAGGTGCACTGGAAACGCAATGAAGAAGCTCAAGGATGTGAAGTCTCTTTACAAGCTCATCTTCAGACGTCGACTGCCGGAGCTCTAGGACTCGGATGACTGCGTTTGATAACTCGTCAAACAAGCAGACTAGTTGTGAAGAGATTGACTACATCAATCATCAAAAATGCCAAGATCCAACACCTCATTAAGAAGGGCGCCCCTAAGCTATAGGCGCGCTAAAGCTGGAAAAGAACAAGCTTCTGCACTCTGGAACTTTAGAATCTTCAACTTCTGTCGCCAGTTGCTGGAGTTATGGGTTTCAGATAGCCTTGCAGGATAGCTCGTTGGATAAGCAGACTAATTCTGAAGAGATTGACTGCATTTATGTGCATTTATCACAAAATCTAGGCCTTCAAAAA
>VDFB02142797.1:0-46035 GCA_007258455.2 Sequoia sempervirens
CTCACCTAGTGGCACATATGATGGTCCTCCCTTCGCCACCATCGAAATCATCTCCTTATAATAAGGAGATCGAGCTACATGGAATGGGATTCCATTGGCAAAAAAGAACCTGCCAATGGAATCATCTATCTGATCCCTCAGGTGCACATTAAATAAATCAGCTATGGGGTTAGACTGACTTTGCATCTTGCGTTTCCCCTTACCCTGTTGTGATTCAGCCATAGTGCTATAAGTGGATGACGGTCCTGAGGCTGACCCTGACAATGTTCCTGCTCTCTGATGCAATGTAGGAGTAGAAATATGTGGTTGCCTTTGCATTTGCTGCTCCTGAATCTGTTGAATAGTCTGAATATGTTGCCTACCAGACAAGGTAGTAGGCATTGGAACTGCCACGTCATCTGGAACACCCCAAAGCTTGTTGAACTCAATTCTGTATTTCAAATTTTTAGCTTTCTTCAAAAAATCGCATGCTCCCACACCCTTTCCTGGCCAAAAGAGGAAGTGTGCATTAACTCTGGTGATGCTCCCAAACCAATCATCACCACAAATGTTGCATTTCCATTTCCTCGTACCACCAGTTGATGACGTTGGGGCTGTTATTCTTGTTGCAAACTGTTTGAGAGGAGATTTGGGATCATAAGGACCCCTAGCCCACTTTGCCAAAAGCTGGGAAGGGCAATCAATAGAAACTGGTGCACTAGCCATGGAACTAGTTTTCCCTTCTGGATTTGACCCATGCTCACCCCCTTCATTGTGCTCATCCTCATGCTCAGGTTCATATTCCGATTGGATTGCACTATGAGAATCAGTTTCCATCTCAGCCTCACTCATTTCATGACTATGGGAGCTCATTTTGACACTGCATTTCACAAAATGAAAAAAAAATTCAATAAACACATAGTTTCAGCCTATGCCATACTTTAAAATTAAAAAAATAAAACTCTATATTTAAAATTTTTCAACAAATTTTAAATTGCAAAACAAAATCTAAGATTCTAAATTAATTTAGAAAATGGAACAACAAGAAATGAAATAAGAAAAATTAAAAAATGAAACAACAAGAAATGAAACAGAAAAAACATTGAAAATCAGAAAATAAAACAAAAAATCAGTTAAAAACCCTACCTTTTGCTTGAAAAATCTCTTCAACAAGGTGAAGAATCTTCCTCCTCTTCTTCTTCTTGCTCCTTGACATTCCTTTTTCACTTGCAATCACTCCTTTCACTCCTCCAATCACTCTTTCTTCAGCCTTCACTCTTCTTCTTCTTGTTGTAGCAAACAAGTAGAAATGCAAATGTGAATAAAAATGAAGATATGAGGGCCTTTTGAAGGCATGTAAGAGTTTTGATGGGCCCCACATGCCCTTAGGGTTCGAATAGAACCAATACAATATAAAAAAAATCTTTTAAATTTTTGTTTTAAACACCTTTTTGGCTGTCCGCCATGGGAGACACCTGGGCGTCCCCGAGACACTCAAGGGACGCCCAGGCGTCTCCCTCTGCGTCTCGGAGACGCCCCGGCATTTCTGCGTCTTCGACGGCGAGCCAAAAAATGGTGGCACCGCCGGAGACGTGGGAACGCCGTCCCCACGTCTCCGGGACGTCCCCGTTCTAGAGACGCTAGGGCCTAAGGGAAGGGACGTGTCCCCAGGGTTCACTGGTTAAAACTTAATTTTGATAGCTCGGCTAAAGGGAATCCGGATAGGCGGAAGGGGGTGGTATCCTAAGAGATTATAGGGGGAATATGATCTTTGCCTACTCTATCAACCTTGGCATTCAATCCTTCAACTTTTCTGAGGTGGTAGCTGCTTTCCATGGCATCCAAATTGCAAAAGATAAAGGATTAACCAAGATGTTAATTAAGGGCAGTTGCAGCAATACAATCAACATGTTGCAAGATAAAGCCAGTTCTAGCTTGTCTCTCTAGGACTTAATAAGGGAAACATACCTAAACATGATCATCTTTGAGACTCACAGGATCAAGCATGTGTTTAGAGAAGGCAGTTTGATAGAAGATATGCCGACTAATCTTGCCTCTCACGTACAAACTATTATGATTTGGATTGATGTCAATACTCTCTTGGAGCATGTGAAATTTAATATAATTAATGAGGCGAAATATTTCACAACCCCTAGTGTCAGAGGCAGGAACGACTCACTCCCTTGAGTTGATGGCTTACACTATCAAAATGACCCCTAATCATTTTTGTTTAAGGAAGGTGTATTTTATCCTTACTTGAATTTTTGTGGCAAATTAAATTGCTACCACTACCTTGTCCTTTCAACCATTCAAGAAAATTCTTGGAATTTGGGTCCTTCTACGTTTTGTTGACTCTCTATTGCTGCTACTTGTTTGCCTACAATGGGGCGAGATCTTCTACAAGTGGAGTTCAACAGTTGTGATGCCCTAAATAATCACCAGGAGGTGTGGAGCATTTTGCAAAAGGGCAACCTAGCTTCGTATATTGAAGCCATGAACGACTACGATTTGGTTCTCTCAGCCAAATTTTCCAATTCATGGAAATCTGGCATTGTTCACATTTGTGGCATCCCCTTTCATGTCTTTGTCAAGCTTATTGCTACTACGATGGGTCTCCTCTCGAGGGTGTTAGAGTTCCTAAAAAGTCTAAAGGAAACTACCAAGAGGCGATGAGAAGGATTTTGAAAAGGGGGGTGAAAGTGAACAGACTTCAAAATGGATTCAACAAAGAAGACCTTTCGGGCGTGTGGAAGAAGATTGTGTTAGTCCTAATGAGGTACTTTACTTTGGAGGGCCTTTATAAGTAGTTCCATGTTTATCTCTTCCCCATGTTAAGCCATTTTTGTCATAATTTTAAAATGAAATTTACCTTCTAGATTTATTCTTTGTTGGAAGAGTCTGTGAAAAAAGTCATCATCACCATGCCCCTCCACCAAAGCCTTATATACTGCCTTTACCAGTATAACCTTGCCCTAACCCCTGCTCACTTTGTGTGTCCGCATGTTTACAACCCCTTGATTATCTAGCTAGAAGAGGGTCCCGCCTCCAAAAAGAGAAAATCCGTCACCCCCTCCCCTCTTGAGATTATTACCTCTCCTAGTAAGACTCTGGACCCACAAAATTACCCCTTCTCTCTCTTTGAAGGGTAAAAATGCGGTGAATTACCATTCCCCTTCCTCTTCAAAGAGTAAAAAACTAAAAATATTTGCTTTCAAGACTCCCCTAAAGATTTCTATTACTCTATTTTGGATGATGAGTTGGACGCCCAGAGCTCCCCCAAATTTGATGAATATCCACAATCTCCCCATACTAGGGTTTTTCCTTCTCCTTGCCCCCCTTCGGAGGACGTGCCTTCAAATGCTCTTCATCATGACCCATCGGATGCTCAAAATTTGACCCCATGCAATCTCTATACCTAGCTCTCGAAGAAGATTGATGATCTTTGTAAGGCCTATAATCTTCAAAATGACATTCTAAAGTGGCAACTCGCCCAAATGCATACTACCAAAAAGAATATCCATAATATTGAATCCATTGTTATGTCTAAATCTTTAGAATGGCTTGAGGAGTTGGTGAATGAAGATGTTTGGGATGCCATGAAAATGATTGTCGTCACTTTTGACGATTGGGAACGCTTGGAGAAAGATGTCGAGAACATAAAGCATGCAGTTGGTTTTGCTGAAGCCCAGAGGAAGCTGGTTACTAAGGCTGGTCAGCTTCAAGCCAACTGGGAGAAGAATTTTAAAAATATGCAAGAAATAACAGCCTACTACAAAGAGTCAGTGAAGAACATTGCCACTACTCTATGTCTTTCAATAGGAACTGGAGAAAAGAACATCTAAACACAAGTTGGAGGAAACTGCTCATCAACTTCACCTTGACATCACTCACTCCAGCACCACGAAGAAAAGTAAAGATAAAGCTCCAAGCCTGACCGTCTCTCCATCCATTCTTGCTGAGGATAAGAGTAAGGTTCCTAAAGAGTTGTCATTTGAGGACAAGCTGGATTTCTTGAACAAAGAGAGGCAGGCTATCAAAGGCCTGAAGCTGTTGGTCACGTAGCTGGTTTTGCTGGTTGTTGGCTAGTCTTCCTTGTTTTTTGCTGCTGTGTTGTAAGTTATTGTTTTCTCTAGTCTCACTTCTGGTGAGACTTGTCTCTACTTCCTTCATAGCTGTTTCGTATTGGGTTCGGGCCCTTCCCAAGTTTATGTAATCAAAACAATGTGTTACAAGCGAATTGGAAATTGGACTCCTTGGATCTCCCAAAAACTTCAATTCTTCATTTGGAATTTTTTTCAGTTTTTAAAGAAATCTGACTGGACAGATGACTTCCAAACCACCGATTTAGGGGATAAGCGCTTCATTTAAATCTACCTCCATGGGATGGTTTACTGATCTCAACCATTCTTCTACTTTTACTAATGAATAAGACTTGATTCTTTTTTTTGGAATGTAATTTAAAATGTGGCGGGGGGATTTTTGAATATAAAAAACAAATTAAAATAAACCAGGCAGCATTTTTTGAAGTAAGCAGGAGCAGGATTGATCTTTTAACTGTCAAATGCAAAACGAGGGCCAATCCTGGAAAGAACAAAAAGGTTCCTTCTGATGCTTCGTTGTATTAATTTTTTGGGACGAAACCACTTTACAGATGTTTGGTCAAAATCAAATAATTTATTGCAAATTTTAGCATGGATTTGTAATACATTAAGATATAAATGAAATATAGATTGCCCATTTTCAGAATAAATTTTATGGAAATTATGATGACTTGCAGTAGTGTTCCTTTTTTGTGCATAATTTAAAAGCTTGTAATTACAGCTCTAAGTAACTACTTGAAACTGTTTCTGAAATTTTCCCTGCAAATGAGGGATGCTTTAGCGAGATGAAGTGCATATTGAAATGGCATTTGGCTTTCTATTTTGTTTCTAAAGATGGAATTTTCTGATATATTTTGCAAAATCACCAGCTAGACCAGAAAAGTTGAAGATTTTAGGGCCTGACTTCAAATGGAATACCATCCTCCATGTCTTGTTTCATTGTCATAGTTGAGTTCTGTTTCATATCTGAGCCATTTGGATCCCAACCACAAATTGTCATTCTTAAATATAACTTTGCGAAGATTACAAGGCATGAATCCAATTTGATTAGATGGTCAAAGCATATTTAGTTGGTCGTTTGAAAGCTAGAGAAATATTTCCTTCAGTCTAAAGGTAATAAGAAAATTACAGAAAATAGATGGCTGAACTTTGCATCCAACAAAGTAACTTAAGTGTGCTTTGTTTGTGAGTACAAAATTTAGACTTCAAGCCTGTGCCCAGTCCACTGATCTAGGACTTTTACCTGAATTGAGGTTACAAGGTTTTAACCGTGTTGTCATAAGGTTTATATATTGTCTGAGTTGATCAAGTTTTACATTTATACGATCAATTAAAAATTTACTTTGGTTTTGTAGGGACAAGGAAGAAGATTGGTTGGTACTTTTTCTGCCAGTGATTTGAGAGGCTGCTCACTTAGCACTCTTCCATCGTGGTTGTCATTTTCAGTCCTTGAGTTCACAGAGAAATTATCTAAAGGAGAAAAAATTGAGCACAATTTGGCTGCATCAGCTTCAGCAGCTTCTTTCAGTAGCATGAGTCCTGGTACAAGACCCTTAGTCACTTGTCTTTTGACTGCACCACTGGAAGTAGTGATTTCCAAGGCTGTTGATTTTCATGTGCATAGGGTCTGGGTTGTAAATGAAGGTGGATCATTACTTGGACTAGTGGCACTTTCCGATATTTTGAGAGCAGTTCACACTGTAATCGCTGCTCAAGATGCTTCACATATTGCTGGGAAAGATTCTTGACAATGTTGGATAAACTGTAAATTGTAGTTAGATCCTTGAGCTAGTTTGTTAACTTTCACAAGATGAGAACTAGTATACACCTGCATAACTGTATAAAAGGATTTCTGTTGGGAATGTCCGCGTGGTGATGATTATTATGTGAGAGAGCATATTGGTAGTGTGTGAAAGTACTAATGGAAAAAAGTAAGCATATTTTCAGACAAATGCTTGATGATTTTAGATTACATATTTGCATGAGCTGAATATAACATTTGTTAAAATCATATGCCAAATCTTTACAATAGATTTCATGATATGAGTAAAGCAAGCTAAAGTATGAAATTTGAATATATACAAGAAGACGTGTCAATTAAAAAGTACTAAAAACTATCTTCAATGTCTTTTTTAACAATAAACTATCAGTGAACTGAAGTTTTTTTTTTATGGTGTACAGTTGATGGTTCACAGTCCCCTCAGCCCTCCCATCTATTCAAAATTACTAAATTTTGAAGAAAATGGAGGAGTCTGGTTCGTATGAACAACCATACGTTGTTAGATGGTATATTTAGAGACTAGCACTTGCACTGTTACAAGATGCCATGAGTGTGGTGATATGCAAACCTAAACTTAAAAAATATAAGACATATTATACATTGATAGTTAATATTTTTTTCGATCAAAATCATATGAATTGATATTAAGAAGCAATAGTTATGGAATTCATCGAGTAGCCTTAAGCTAGTGAAGGAAGATAACAACATAGCTTCGTATAAGGATTACACAATAATGTTGAAGTGTATTTCAAACGGGTCTTGAGAAGCTTTATATGTGATTATCTATGTATAGAGCTTTAGAACTGAAAGAAACTCGAAAGATTAGAACCTAGAACATGATTTATTCAAAACAGTTGTCTGTAGTGCATTGGTCCTTTCTTGAGATTCCTTGAAGTGAAGGGCATCCGTCCATGTTCCAAGTCCAGTCAATACCACCATCAGTAGGGGGTATCAAAACAAGTATTCCAATTCACCACTCGGCTAGATATTTCCTAAGGTGTAGCTGCTACACAATAGAAGATATCCGAGGCTCTTGATATTGTGAAAATTGTTTATAGTCAGCAGCTCCCTCTTGCAAGGGACGTTTAGTATTAGTAAATTATGAACAGATTGAGTTCTACTTGCATATTTTGATACAAAAGCCTCGATAGCCCCTACCCTTTCTCCTGCATAGCGTTGTATCTTTGTGGTTATCCTTTAAGACCCCTATATTACTCACCAACATGTTGAATCATTGAAGGATTTGGTTTTGTTGTGCCCAAAACTCGATGGTTTTGGACAACCTGCTCAAGGAGCCGGTTTATTTTTGCCGAGGTAACATTGAGTTGATGATGCCTTAGTTGGGGAGTGGTTAGGAGGAGCGGCAATGCCATTCTCAGGGTTGGGTCAAGCTGCTTCTTGTTGAAGCATGGGTAAGAAGTGGTTCATTCCCAACCCAAAATGGTAGGATTTGGATTGAATTGTGAAAATGGGTTCAGTTGTGATGGAAGAAAAAATAGCGACATTAAATAGGGGAGAGGATCCGATAGTTGAGCACCCTAACTTTGCACTTCTCAAAATGATATGTGCAAATTTTTAAAAAATTCCAATTTTTTACAGCAGCTTGCTTGGCAACACCCTTGCTTATAACTAAGGTTTCAGGGTCACATCATCAAATATGATGCCACATCAGCATGCTTTTTGTCGAGGTGTCCAAAAAGGTCCCAAAAAAGGTGAGATCGATACTTGTGCACTAAATCATGTTTTATTGGTGCGCTAATGTGGCATCACATGATTTGTTGCTTTTTAGATCTAAGGAATACATATTATTCAATTATTGGTAGTTATCAACACTAACAAATTTAAAGTCACAACTATTGGTTCAATATTGTTAGAAATATTGGGCATTAAAACAATAAATGTTATAACAATTATTAGAACATGCTCAACTATTGGATCCTTTCCCCTAAGGAATAAGCGAAATTTTTGAATGAGCCCCAACTTGGATAGGAGTTTTTGGCTTGATTAAGAGACTAGAATATAGATAAACCGTTTAGAAATAAGGAGATACATACCTTTGTGATTGCAGTTTAGATTGATGTTCAAGTTGTCCTCAACATGATAGATAGGGTATTCCACCCCCTTGTTTCATCATTTAGTAGAATGTTGACAATTTTGTAAGCAACAAAATCATTGTTGCAAGTGGCAATGTGTAATGGAATTGCTTAGCACAAGAGAATAATGAAAGATAAAAGAGATGTGAATACTTGATTCAAATAAGGCACTTTGAGGGGTACCCTCCAAAATATAGGTATCATTGGGCAATATTAATCTCTTAATTCCAATGAGGTTGTAATAACCACCCTAGATTTTTTTTATTTTTATTTTTTCATACTATTATCAACTAAAATAGAGATGCAAATCAACTTCCTTCTCTCTTTCTAGTCACCAGTATGGTCAAGGTGAGAGCATATGGTCTTCCAGATTACAATTAAATCAAGTCAACAACTAAAAGTAAGGCACTAGGTGGCAAACCAACCAATACCACTTATCCAATAGAGTGCACAAATAGTACTGAAAGAAATAACCATCCACTTATTCAGTGGGAATTACAAGGGCACGCCCGCTTATTTAATGGTAAAGCTTATATAATACTTGAAGATTAAAAAAATAGCTTCTTCCACTTATCTTGTGGCAAGCTATTACAATAAAGCCATTTATTCAGCATTTTATCAACAAATAAACCAAATCTAACAAATTACTAGTATTACCATCTAGTGTTACAATGTAAATGCTTAGAAAAATAAATCTTTAGTGGTAAAACTTTCCAAAGAGTTACAAGATTAATCCATAAGCATCATAAGCGTTGAATAACTGTTGATAAGAATTACAATGTTAATACAAATGCTGATATGAGAAATAACTATTGAAAACACCCCTAGAGGTACCCCAAATCATGAAATAACCACCCATCTCGAAAATAACAACAATATACCTCAATGATTGATATATATCTTATTGGTACAAGTCTGCAACACAGTGAAAATAATGTTGCAACGGATTTGCACAACAACAAATGATCCAATGAACTCATCAAATCACACCCAACTCTCTATCATGACCAAAAATTGATGTGTCTTCACCCAAATATCTCTCAAACCACACCAAATCACCTTATAAAAGAGATTCAAAGTCTAGAAATAAATTTTAGTCTTATACAAGTTTGAAACATCAAGTACAATAGGTACAATGGCTTAGAAAACACAACTTCAACATACCTAATTCTCTAATAATGATCACAAACTCCATTATGAACCCCAAACTGAAAGTGTGATGAAGAACAACAGTCATTCCTAAATTAGAACCACTCCAATATAGCTAGGGATTATCTTTCAAATCTGGAACTAGATATCTAATGAGAGTTTTTGCTCTTAAAAGATCATGGAAGAACTCGTAGGTTCAATCCAACAGCATAACAATATGAGAAATCTTCAACATATTCAAATGAATCCCCCAACAATGTTTTTTTCCCTTTTTGCTTTTTTTCCAAAAAGTGTTTTTTTGTTTTTTTTTTAAATACATTTTTTTCTTTTTCGCTATTTCTTTGAAAAATGTTTTTTTTCATTGTTTTTTTTAAGTACTTTTGTTTTAAATTAATAATTCATTGTGTAAGAGACTCCCTTATGCTTAGGCATCCAACTTTTCAAAGAATTAATCACCTTTTCAACGACGTATTACACTAAGTTGTCTTAATTATTTTTAACATTGGATCTTAGTGAAATATTATTTAAATAACTTAACAACTCACTCAAGTTGTGAAAAGTACTATAACACCATCAAAATCCAATTCTAACTATGCCATGATGAAACTAAAGCAGTAGGAAAATGATTGGAGTTAACTTGGTGACTTACTAAAAATAGATGTGCTCTCCAAGAGGTTTAAAGAACACCCCCAAAATTTGAAAACACTTCTAAAAGTGTCATTATGATCCATAACACCAACTAAGCTCAATTCCATTACTAGAAATCCATAATCGATAAACTTGTGCACTCCAAGAACATAGGAGTTCCCCAACACGCCAATTAGCCTTCAAAAAAGCTAGGAAACTAGCTAATTGTTCACAAATTAAAATTGCACAAAATGGAAACATTACAGTCCTCCTCCCTAGAATTGTTTCCCTCGAGCAATTGCAAGTCTCTTGACAACTGTTCAATCTTGAATAATAAATATGGCTCCAAGATCCCAAATCAATCTAGGAGGCTTGTATTTTCTTTTGTTTGATCTTTGTTGCAACACATCATCAATTAAAACCTCCTTCACCTTTCTTGCTAAAAAGACAACAATCTTTTGCAAGAACTCAATGAGATCATCAAAATTTTGCTTGCTTTTTGTTGTACCCATAATAAATTTTTTGCTTCAATAAGGCATTTCACTAAAAATGAGCTAAATCATGCAAAGATGTTGTCAAAAATCCGTTTTAGGTCAAACAAAACATAGGCTTTTTGTGGGTTTATGTTAAGGAAGATATGTGCAAAATTCTAAAAATTTGAAAATTAGGGTTTCAAATCCCTATTTTTAGGAAAACCCCTAAAAATAGGACCTTTCCAGAATTAGCTGAAAATGATTTTGATAGGATAAATTGGCTTCATGATCACACTGGTCAAGTCAAAATCACCAAAAAGTTTGTTTTACTTTGGTGGGTCTATTTTCATTTTTCAGGAGAAAAGCTAGGACCTCCCCAGCCATTAATGGCAGATGGCTAGTACCAGGTTTCAAAATCTAAGCCTCAAAAGCTTCAACAAAGAATTCATGGCAAAAAATGTTCGAAAAGATGCTTCATGACGGAGGGGATTTTCAAAGGTCGAAAATGCTAAAAAAATTCTAAGTCTGGAAGATGCACACCTTGCTACCAGAAAGTTGCTACGCAGTCAATGCCTTGGTGAATTTTTCAAGCACTCATACATGTAGCATGGTGAAAGCAATTGCTATGGTGAACACGTATGTGTTGTCAACAACGGTGATCAAGTCAATTGAGCTACAATGGTAAAAGTGAAGCACTAAGAGGTGCAGATCTTAAAGGAAATGATGAAGCTGCAGTCAAAAGAGCCCTTGTTGACCAGGGGCACCCATGAGTTCAAGAGGTCAAAGGCAGTCATCAAGTCTTGCCAAGACAGTCATCTCCTTCGTAATTTTTCTGAATTTCCAACGCATCATCAAGCAGGTTCCCCTGATTCATCAATTATCGACAATAGAGGCGAAGATAGATGTTGAAAGCAAACAACATCAAAGATAGCAGTCAAAACATAAAAAAGTGCCTTGTAGCTCAGGGGCGCCTAAGAATGAGACTATCCAGATGTCAGTTTTTGGGTAAGCTCATCTCCAAGTGATATCCCTGGCATCAACTCAACTTCATAACAAACTTGTTTCCTAGTCTACGAGACACATCAAACGACGTCAGGCGTTGATCATTCGAACACGTAAAATGAAGGGTAAACTGATGGACATCAAGGCAAAAGAGCCCCTGCTGACCAGGGATGCCCATCATTCTAGGCAACCAAATGAAGTTTTTAGCAGTTGCTTTCTTCAAGGCATCTGGTCAGCATCCTTTTAGCTTCATGACCAATCCAGTTGCACACTCACATGACCTGTCAAGCATTCACAAATGAAGATCAAGCATAAAACACCGGATGCAAAGGCGAGATGAAAGACATAAAAAAATGGCTAAGTGTTAAGGAAATTGCACATTCCTAGAAATAGGCGCCCAACCTTTTGGGCAGTCAGATGCAGTCTTCAAGCTCTATGACCTCTAGGAAGTCCTTCTTCGTCTTGATCAATCTCAACAATGACACCATCAACAAGTTCAACAGATAAATCAAACATTTCACAACAAGGATCAAACTAAGGTTGTTCGTGAAAGGTTGCAAGATAAAAATTTCAACACGAGGTCAAAGGCGCCCTTGCAAGCCAGGGGCGCCCAAACTTATGGGGTCTCTAAACCAACTTTCATGACCTACAAGGCTAGTCAATCTTTCTGATACTTAACTGGTTACCCATTCCACATCTCAGAACGTTCACCAGAATCATTAGTCATGAGAGAGCTCAGATCAAGGCACTGAAGGTCAAGAAGGAAGAAATGAAAAGCAACCACGAAAATGACTAAGTCTAATGAAAAATGCACCCTTTTGGGAAAAGGCGCCCAAGATTTTGAGGCATCAAATTTAGGTTTCTAGCTTTTTAGTTCCCAAGCACACTTCATCAAAGTTGATTCAACTCAACAATGGATCTGTCAGTAGCACTTCAGGATCAACCGAGCAACCAGAATCTGTAAGGAAAGCTTAGGTGCGGAACAAACTCTCCTAACGTCAAAACCTCAGGGAAGAATGCAAAGGTGACTTCAAATTTTCAATTACAGTCCATTAAGATACTCATGAAAGAAACAACAGAAACAGAGAAATGTACATTCACAATTTGGACACTAGATTTATGTGGGAAACCCCTTACGGGAGAAAAACCCACCACACCAAGTAAAGCCTCTTTGTATTACAGTAAACAAAATTACATACAAAGTACATACTTCACTTTCTGATGTCAATTTACAACAGCAATATTTCCTTGATCAACCTTGTACAGAACATCCCAGTTACAATGCTCTCTGAATTTAATTCATACACACTGATCACACATCAAACTATTCACCGAACTGATCATCATCTTCGATTACAGAGTATATCCATGTCGTTCATGGTCTGTTGATCTTCCTCACAGGAACGGCCGCAACAGTCCAACTGCTAGCGATTCACATTCTACTTTTTTGATTGGTCGAAAACAAACCACATAGGATAGACATTCGGTCAAGGCGTTCAAACAGTATCACATGTCGGTGAGACACTAGGTCGTGTCTCCCCGATGCCACAATGTCCAACTGTCATTATCGGACAGAGTCACCACCATCGACAAGAGTCATATCGAGTTCAAAACTATTGCTCAGACTCACCCTATCGCTAAGACATTACATCGATATCCACTACAGAACCATCGGCCAGACCATCGCTATCGCTAAGACTTCACACCGATGTTCAACTCATGTCGCTCTATCAGCAAGACCATCGCTATCGGCGAGACATCATACCGAATACAAAACAGTCAAAGAGATGAGCGCTATCGCCAAGAGGTCATATTGAATGCACCAGCTTGTCGACGAGAGAAACACCATCGTGAAGAGTTCATACTGAAGTTATATACCCATCGACGAGACCACAACCATCGGTTGGAGATCATACCAAGTGTAAACCTTTCGGCGAGACCACAGCCATCGCTTAGACTCTTATCAAGCCTTCATGTCACCTTGATGACTTCGAGTGTTTAACCGTCAGCGAGACATATCTCTTCAAAATGAATCATTCTGAAAGTTCACATCTCTCCCCGATGACTTCTGTCACCATGAGTCTCCCCGATAACCATTAGAAACCAAACCGTCAGCAAGAGGTTTGCCCAGGTGGAGAGAGATGGGAAACTCACAGCGATTGAAATGTCTTGCCAATGACTCCCGTCGGCAAGACAAAAACAAAGTCTCGATGACATGAGCATTTCAAATGATTAGAACACAGCTGCTAGTCGGTAAGACTTCCAGAGGGTCTCACCGACTTTGCTCTTTCAGGAGTTTCATGCCAGTAAGATTGAGGCACGTTTTCCAACAATCTCCCACTTGACAAAGATCGTATTAACACCTCCAGAGCACAACAAAATTACTGAAATTCATGGGCACTAATACCTATCGAACTGGCACACCACCTGAACTTGTCTGTGCTCACTGGCTTCGTCAATGCATCTGTAACATTTTCCAAAGTATCCACTTTTTCTAAAGAGACCTTTCCATCCTCCACCATATCTCGTACAAAACGGTACTGCACATCAATATGTTTTGTCCTGGCATGGAAAGTAGGATTTTTTGCCAAACAAATAACACTCTGATTGTCACAGTATATTGTAATTATCCCTGCATCAAACCCAATGTTAGAACGCAAACGTTTTAACCAGATTGCTTCTTTACAAGCGTGTGTTGCTGCCATGTATTCTACCTCTGTAGTGGACAAAGCGACTACAGCCTATTGCTTTCTCATCCAACTAATTGCACCACCATTCATTATGAAAATATATCCACTGGCGGATCTTCTGTTGTCAACGTCCCTTGCCTAATCAGAATCCACATAGCCTCAAATATTGAGAGTCCTCTGTGATTCAACCAAACTGCATGGTAACACAAATCATATTCTGAAGTGCCCTTCAGATATTTGAACACTCTTTTCACAGCATCCCAATGTGTCCTTCCAGAATTTTCCATAAAATGACTAAGCACTCCCACTGCTTGGGCAATGTCTGGTCTTGTACAGACCATTGCATACATTAAACTGCCAACTGCACTAGCATAAGACACTCTGGTCATGTCCTCTATCTCAGTAGGAGATTTTGGACAGTCTTCAACAGATAGCTTCGTTCCCTGCAAAACTGGAACAACTAGCTGCTTGCAATCATTCATACAAAATCTCTCCAGAACAATATTAATATACTTACTCTGACTGAGCCAAAGTTTTCTACTCTTCCTGTCCCTGGTTATTTCCATTCCTAGAATATACCTGGCTGCACCAAGATCTTTCATTTCAAACTTTGCAGACAATTGAGATTTTAGATCAGAAATCATTAACTTACTATTGCCAATGAACAACATATTATCAACATAGAGAGCAATAATAAGAATATGATCACTTTCAGCTTTGTAATATACACAATGATCAGATTCCGATCTTACAAATCCCAATGACAAAACAAAAGTGTCAAATTTATGGTACCACATTCTAGGAGATTGTTTTAAACCATACAGAGATTTTTTCAACTTGCAAACTAGTTTCTCTTTACCTTTTTCCACAAAGTGCTCAGGCTGGGACATATAAATTTCTTCTTCAAGGTCACAATGAAG
The DNA here is from genome assembly GCA_007258455.2 of Sequoia sempervirens. NCBI lineage: Eukaryota > Viridiplantae > Streptophyta > Pinopsida > Cupressales > Cupressaceae > Sequoia > Sequoia sempervirens. The sequence continues at coordinate 14,814 of VDFB02142797.1, forward strand.
AAATGTTGTCTTCACATCCATCTGTTCAATCTCTAAGTCATACGCTGCTGCAAGTGACAAAATAAATCTGATAGACGTCAGCTTAGCTACATGAGAAAATATTTCTCCATAATCAATTCCCTCTACCTGGGAATATCCCTTCGCAACCAACCTTGCCTTATACTTTTCCACACTGCCATCTAGACCTATTTTCTTTTTAAATACCCATTTGCAGCCAACAACTTTTCTACCTTCAGGCAAAGGCACCAAACTCCAAGTATCATTCTTTTCTAATGATTCCATTTCTTCATTCATGGCTTCCAACCAAGAGTCTGAATCAGACATTCTAAATGCCTCTTTCACAGTCCTAGGCTCATTAGTGCTAGAAATTAAAGCATAGGCACAAGTAGAATCTAACAAAGAAAACCCATACCTATCAGGTTGCTTTCTTTCACATGTTGACCTCCTCACAAGTTGAGGTTGAGGTTGTTCTTCTTCGAACTCTCAACTACTTGAGCTCTCCTCAGGCCAGGTACATTTTGAATTTCCAATTCCTCTTTATCTGGTGTCGGAGGAATTTCAACTACATCCTTTTTATTTTCTGATTTTTGTCTCGACTGCAGATCCAAAGTAGAAGGCTTCAACTCACGAAAGATAACACTTCTGGCTGTATAGAACCTTCTCCGTGGATTCCAAAGCTTGTATCCTTTTATGCCAGACTATAACCAATAAAAATACATTTGATAACCTTGTTTTCCAATTTAGATCTTTTTTCTCATTTGGCACATATGCATATGCCTCACAGCCAAAGACACGAATGTGTCTCAGAGGGCTTCTTTCCATACCATGCTTCCAAAGGTGTTTTCTCAACAAGAGCGGAATTAGGAGAGCGATTAAATAACACGATGTTGCAACCGCTTCAACCCAAAACTTCTCCAAGCTAGCATTGCTCAACATACTTCGCTCTTTTCCATCACTCATGTTGAACCTTTTAACTCCATTTTGCTGCGGAGTGTAGGGTGTAGTTTTATGTCTTTTTAATCCCATGATCTTTAAAATACCTCTCGAACTCGCCGTAGCAAAACTCATTGTCGGTCCTTAAACATTTTATTTTTCTTCGGTCGATTTTCCACAAGGTTTTTAAATTCCTTAAAACGACTGAACACTTCGATTTACTTTTCAAAAAATAAACAAATGCCCTTCTTGAATAATCATCAATGAACGATACATAAAATCTTGATTTAGACAAAGAAGGAACATTTACTGGACCAAAAACATCAGAATGTATGTAATCAAGTAAATTAGAAGATTTGTGAGGACTAGAGTAAAATGAAACACGGTGTTGTTTACCATATATACAATGTTCACAAAATTCGAATTCAAGGTTACAATCATCAAGCCCTTCAACCAGGTTTTTATTCTTCAAGGTTTTTAAACCTTTTTCACCAATGTGGCCTAGCCTATGATGCCAGAGCATAGTTTTTCTGCTAGAAGTTTAACTTCCATAGAGTTTGCACTATCGGAACTTTTTCCTCTTTTTCTCCATGAGTAGCTTTCTGTGACTTTCCAGAGACACTATTGCATTGTACAGCATGTGCATCCAACTTATACAAGGTACCAATACAAACACCCCTAGCTAGCACCATTGAGCCTTTATTCATCTTGCAGCCATTTCCAAAGAACGTGACTTGCACTCCAATATCATTCAGCCTAACAGAAAGTAGATTTCGAGCCAGACCTGGTATATGCATTACATCATTGATTCTTTCACTCTTCCATCAGGGAATTGAATTTAGACTCTTCCACTGCCAACTATTTCCAGAGATGAATCGCTTTCCAAGTACACCCTTCCACCATCGTATTGTTCATATTTAGTGAACCAGTCTCTCTGAGATGTCATGTGGAAAGATGCTCCAGAATCAATCAACTAGACATCATCTGATGCCTGAGTAGCCAAGGCTGCAATGAAGGCGTCTACATCACTCTGAGAAGAATCATTGTCGGAAGAATACTTCTTCTTCTTTTTCTCCTCTTTACAATCCTTTTGGACATGACCAGGTTGCCCACAATTCCAGCACTTCACCTTGGACTTCTTGCCAGGAGACTTTGATCTCCCTTCTGATTTCGATTTGGACTTCTTGTCCTTCTTCTTGCCTTTTTCTTTTGGTCTCCTCTACCAGCAAGAGCCTCCTTTGCCATCTTAGAAGATTTTCTTCTCATCTCTTCTGATAACAAAGAAGCAACAACATCTTCCATCTTAAAAGTGGATGTCGTACTCCCAATAGCCATTACCAAGTGATCCCAAGAATCTGGCAAAGAACATAATAACAACATACAATGATCTTCTTCATCAATCTTCACACCCAAAGATGCCAACTGAGCAATCAACATGTTGAAAGCATTCAAATGATCAACAATAGACGCTCCTTCCTGCATTTTCAAAGAGTACAACTTCTTCCTCAAGAACAACTTATTTACCAAGGACTTGCCGATAAATAACTCCTAGTCTTTTCCACAAAGAAGAGGCAGTCTTTTCTTCATGAACATTCAAAATAATAGAGTCTGCTAAATAGAGCCTTATCAACCCCTTTGATTTTCGATCTACAAGGTCCCAATCCTCTTGCTTCATGCCTTTAGGCTTCGTTCCAGACACAACAAGCCAAAGATCACGATCAACCAACAGATCTTCCATTTTGAGTTTCCACAACTCAAAATTGCTGCCATTGAATTTCTCAATTTCAATCTTTCTTGACGTGCTTGCCATCTTAATCTGTAATTTGAATTACCAAACTTCTACAAGACTCCCACTGAACAAAATTGACTCAAAAAACCCAACGTACCCACAAGGATAACACAATTGGCCAGGCTCTAATACCACTTGTAAGGAAAGCTTAGGTGCAGAACAAACTCTCCTAACATCAAAACCTCAGGGAAGAATGCATAGGTGACTTTAAATTTTCAATTACAGTCCATTAAGATACTCATGAAAGAAACAACAGAAATAGAGAAATGTACATTCACAATTTGGACACCAGATTTACGTGGGAAAACCCTTACGGGAGAAAAACCCACCACACCAAGTAAAGCCTCTTTGTATTATAGTAAACAAAATTACATACAGAGTACAAACTTCACTTTCTGATGTCAATTTACAGCAGCAACATTTCCTTGACCAACCTTGTACAAAACATCCCAGTTACAATGCTCTCTGAATTTAATTCATACACACTGATCACACATCAAACTATTCACTGAACTGATCATCATCTTCGATTACAGAGTATATCCATGTCATTCATGGTCTGTTGATCTTCCTCACAGGAACGGTTGCAACAGTCCAACTGCTAGCAGTTTAGATTCTACTTCTCTGATTGGTCGAAAAAAAACCACATAGGATAGACATTCGGTCAAGGCGTTCAAACAGTATCGCATGTCGGTGAGACACTAGGCCGTGTCTCCCCGATGCCACAATGATCAACTGTCGTTATCGGCCAGAGTCACCACCATCGGCAAGAGTCATATCGAGTTCAAAACTATCACTTAGACTCACCCTATCGCTAAGACATTACATCAATATCCACTACAGAACCATCGGCCAGACCATCACTATCGCTAAGACTTCACACCGATGTTCAACTCATGTAGCTCTATCGACAAGACCATCACTATCGGCGAGACATCATACCGAATATAGAACAGTCAGAGAGACCACCGCTATCGCCAAGAGGCCATATCGAATGCACTAGCCTATCAGTGAGAGAAACACCATCGCCAAGAGTTCATACCGAAGTTATATACCCATCGACGAGACCACAACCATCGACAGGAGATCATACCGAGTGTAAACCTTTTGGCGAGACCACAACCATCGCTTAGACTCTTATCGAGCCTTCATGTCACCCTAATACTTCGAGTGTATAACTGTCGGCAAGACATATCTTGTTAGAATGAATCATTATGAAAGTTCACATCTCTCCCCGATGACTTTTGTCGCCACGAGTCTCCCCGATAACCATTAGAAACCAAACCGTCGGCAAGAGGTCTGCCCGGGCAGAGAGAGATGGGAAACTCACAGCGATCGAAATTTCTTGCCTATGACTCCTGTCGGCAAGACAGAAACAAAGTCTCGGCGACCTGAGCATTTCAAATGATTAGAACACAACTACTAGTCGGTAAGACTTCCAGAGGGTCTCACCAACTTTTCTCTTTCAGGAGTTTCATGCTAGTAAGATTGAGGCACGTTTTCCAACAAAATCAAGGATCGATCAGAGGCACTTCGTCACAAAAAAAGAATGAAAAATGTTCAACTCCTCAACTTGGATGCCTAAAGTCAAAGTAGGCCCAGTTGACTGAAGTTGAGATATTTTAGAAGCCTTTTCATGTCTAAAACGTCCCCAAATTGGTGGAATTTTCTCTAGTGAACTCCTAATAAGGCAAATTGACTCCTCAATTAGCATGTTCTCACCTAATTGATGCTTGTAACTCCAAATAAATATGTATCAATCTTAGGCATCCATTCTTCATTATCTCTCTTTGCAAGTTGGAGCTCAAGAACGAATATTTTTCTCTCCAAACATCATTTGAAGATCTGACAAAGGGATTTTTCAACGTTCTTCATATTTTCAAAGAATTAGTTGCACAGAGGGACAATATATTGGAGTTTGCATCTCTAGACATGATTTTCTTGAAGGATTAGAGAGGTAGTTTATAACTTCCAAACTTCTTCCCCTCTTTTTCTTCTTTTCTTGTTTTGGATCTTCTTGCATGTCTAAGTAAATGGAGGTTTTTCATAGATCTAGTCTTCTAGGTATGATCAACATAGCATATTTAGCAAAACCCACGTGCTAGATTTTACCAGAAAAAGTTTCCCTGCTACCCTATTTTTTAGGGTTTCTGGAAAAAGTCACAATTTTAAAAATCAGACAAATGGGTTTGTTTAGCTTTGAAGCGCCAACAATACCCATGTGTCAGATTTTTCTGGGAAAAATAAGCCTTTGTTGCCTCTGAAACCTCTACCTTGAAGGGCTCTTGCAAGCCTTTGCTGCCTCTGAAACCTTTGCCCCGAAGGGCTCTTGCATGTATGAGGAAAAGTGATTTTTTGGGATTTTTGATAGTCTGGGTCCATTTAGAAAATTATTCTAAGTAAAACCCATGTCTCAAATTTTTTCATAAAATTTACCCCTCAGCAGGCTATTTTTAGCAGTTGCAAAAAAAAATTTGTTTGAACGTATCTGTGTTTACAATCAACAGTCGAGTTTTTCAGAATACAATACTCTCAAGTTGAAATCAAGACCAAAATGTTCCTACTTCACAACTTTCTGAAAACACTCGGCACAGACATGCATCAAGTGAAGCCCATAGTCAAATTAGATGCCTTGGAAGGCGTAAATGACATCACCATTCAATGGATAGTGAAAATGCAAAAGGTAGTCATTTGAAACACAAAGCCACCACCAGTTACTACCATAGTACCTTCCACACTTCATATCAACAAGGCTGGATAACACAACTACAAAGAGTATCGAGTACTAGCTGCATATTACAAGTGGTGAAGAGATGCTGCGGAGATACGTCATCATCCTATGAAGCATTAATTGTCCAGAGGCAAAAGTAGTCAACGATTGGCTAGAGGAATTGTTGACTCAAGGTGATGAGGTGTAAAACACCTAGTTAGGACGTCCTACCCTCCAAAATAGCATATATGACAAACAAGTGTTAACTTGATGCTTCTTTCCAAGTTAATTCACTGTCCCACTGATCATGCATGTCTATTTCCACTAATTATGGATGTCTATTTTGGACTTCCACTAATTATGGATATCTATCTCCACTAATTGTGGATTTCTATTTTGGAGACACTTTTGTATTTGTAGTTCTCTTTTAGTTTAGTTTTAGTTAACTGAAGTAGATTTCTAGTTAACTGCTAGGTTACCTACTTTTAGACATAGGAATAAATCTTGCAGATTGGCAATAACTAATTGTTAACTCAAGGAGATTTTAGGGTTTCCTACTCCTTTGAGCTTCTATAAATAAGAGCCTTTGCTCATTATTTTGCAACCTTTATTTACTACACAAAATTGTTTAGCCATTGTGCCAACAAGCTTGCAAGTCTATATTTGTTCACTCTTGGATGAGAGTTATTTGGTTTGATGAGCAATTGTGTATGATTTTGTACCTTTGTTGTCCCAAATCTTTGTAATTCATTGAGAAAGTTTGAAGAAAGAAATCAAAAGGCACATGCAATTTGATCCAAAAGTTTCAAGTTCTATCAACGTCTCGTTCTTATAACTTATTGTTTCAATCTCCCCCTTGGACAGGTGTTGTCACCTCCTTGGGTATTTTGATGTTAATAGTTATCATATGATGTTGTGTAATGATCTGTATTTCAGATTACACTTTGGATAGGTGTCGTCACCTCCTCAGGAATCCTGTTAGCCAGTTCATCGTTCTTTGTTGTTTCTAGTGACTTGCATCCCATCCTACACCTCGGACAAGGCTTCCTCCTCCTTGGCAATCCTGTGATTCAGCTTACCATAAAGAGTGTTTGCTTGCATAAGATCTTATTCCAGCATAGATCTGAGAGTTCATAGCCTTAGATGCATTCTGAGAGACGGTCGGCCCAAACAATCCAACCATGCCATTCCCACTCCTATATTCTCTCGCTCTATTTATCTAGAGGAGATAGGATAGATTAAAAGTTGGCCTAGTTGTAGTTAAGATCTACAGAAACTAGAGAAAACCTTAGCTGCAACGCATTGTGTTTATGCACCCTTGTGTTATGTCCGCTGAGTAAAAAAGATAGGAACATTTAGTTCGTTTTACTTTTACGCAAACATCAACAAACAAGAGGGAACTTCCCCTCCATAATTTGAAGAGCAGTCATCACACATTGTGCATAGTTGTCCATTTCCAATAAGCACTCCAAAGGTGCTAATTGAAACGCTAACACTTTTACCATGTTTCCATTGCACTGATATGATAAAATCTAGGAAGTTAATACTAGCCTCCTTTGTATTAACTTTGAGAACCTAGCATGATCATCACAATTGTGTTGTGGTCTACTATCCAAACCATAAATGCAAGCAGAAAACAAGAGATGACAACTATTTGACACTTGAATTTCCACCCAATACATAATTTGGTGTTAAAATAAAGAGCAAATTAGACTGATTATACAATTGTTGAACAACAATAAAAATAATAATATTAAATATTATTTCTTCATAATTCGAATACATTCATATGGTTTGGCTTTATAAAGCCATTATTTTCCCATTACGAGAATAACTTCCCACCCAAATAACTATCCTAATAACTATTTTATTATATGTAAACCTTAATTTTCTAACAACCCCACGTTAAGGTTACATAATGGAAAAGCAAGAACAAAAAGAATAATTTATCAACATCAACCTAAACTTATCTATTTAGGAAAATTTCCAGATTATCCAACTCTGCATCGACATCAACCCAAACTTATTTGTCTAAGAAAATGTCCTAATTATCCAACTTTACATCAACATCAACCTAAACTTCTTTGTCTAGGAAAATCCTGATTATCTAGCTCTAGATCAACATCAACCCAAACTCCTCATTGTTGAACACTCAAAATAATGAGAGGGGGGGGGGGGTGAATCAATATTCACTCATATTAATTTTCATCAACTTAAACATGCATTTAAAGTATCTCATCAAACTTGTAGAAATGGAAAAGAACAATTGAAGCATGCACTACAACAACACAAGAACACCCAATTTACGTGAAAAACCCTTGGAAGGGAAAAACCACGGTGAGGATTAGCTCACAATATATTATAATCAGTTACAATGGATTACAGATTGGAGGACTCACTATCCAGAAAGAAAGGCTCACTGCCAAGGGCTCATTGCCCAAAGGACTCACTGTCCAGAATAGAAAAGAGAATAGAAAAATGGCTCACTACCAGATTTTGAACTGCTAACAATGCATTTGCAACATGTTTAAGATACATCTCCAATTAAGCTAAAAAAATTGACTTTACACACTTCATACTTCACCACTATCACCTTTCATTATCTCACCAAATACAAGCAAGACTTCAATTGATGTATATATAGACAAGACATCTCTGCACACATACCTTGATTGTGACTTTCTTTAGATGAATAGATAGATGACACAAAGAATGACATATACACTACCAAGTCCCCTGTTATCAGTCACATGGACATTTGCACTGTTATACAAGTTCATAAACTGCTCTTACTTCCAACCAACTTTCAATCACCTGTGGTTTACAAACACAAACAAGATATAAACTCATGTATATATGAACAGAGTATTCTCAATCTTTTCTCACATACTAACTATATCCTTCTTTTGAATGAACAAGATAAATGCCACAACGACTGTTTCTACAATTATGACAAACAAACCTAGACTTCAGTCACATGGACTTGCATATTTAGGACACTGTCTAATAAATTCACACATTATCTTCACTTTTAATCAAACTCCAATCACAAATGATCTTGATCAGATCACACTTCTATGTAAAGAAACACACTCCATGACATCATATAACTTTATTATTCAAAACTCCCTCACTCTGCATTATCACAACAAATACATGTTATCACTATCTTCATAGAGCACAGTCCATCGTTCTCATCTTCTCAATGCAATAGCATTGTTCCTTAAACCATCACTACCAACCTTAATGCATAGGACTGTAGCCTAAATCATCACAAACCTCCTCACTCTGTCATCAAAATCTTCTTCTATTTTTCATTTCCTTGACAGAAGAAATATATCATTCATTCTTTACACTCACCATGCTCAACAGTCAAAATCAATGCTTGCAAAACCAATTCATTGTATCTCTGTCCATCGACAAAAATAAAAAAAGTTACAAAATTGTTTGTTTACAGTTACAAGGAAAGACATCCTCATGCCCATCAAAAGATAATCTCTAGGAAGTAGCCATTTGGAGATTTAAATGTGAATCCTTGATCTTTATAACCTACCAATTCACCAATTTGAACGATAACCATTGATTTTACTTTGGGCAGTTAAACTTATGTCTTTGACATGTCTAGTCGGTTATACTAAGAGTAGGGGATGGTTTCCCATCAAGCTCAAACCCTTAATGTTGTCACTTAAGTGACTTGTTACCTTGTATAGCCAGTCAATCATCAAATATAACATAAAGGAAACTTTGCATTATCGGCCTTCATAAAATATAAACCATAGGTCTCCAAACATAAACCTAGGGTCTTAATAACAATTTCTACCCATATCACTGCCTTCATCAACCATGCATGCAAAATACTTCCACTGAATACTTGATTTATGAAAGATTCCATGAATAAATAGTGACTTTATCAACCAGCTCACCATCTCTTCATGAATGAACAATACTTTACTAACTCACCATCACAATATACCTAATCACTTTGACATGAAGCAACTTAGTCATACTTTTGCAACAACTATCAATACCACTTGCAACTTTTACATCAACACCATGTGAAGAAGTAATGAATGAACAAGTGAACAAGTACCTTTGCATCAAGCATCAACAAACTCCAACTTGCAACTCTCTGAATGAATGTTCAATAAGGACTTTGACATGAACATCAAAAACCACTTTGACATGTAGATCACCAAATGAATGAATAGTACCTTTGAAACCAAATTAACAAGTTCCTTGAAATGAATGATCAATTTCCTTTGTATCAACACCAACAAACACCATGGAAAACATCAACAGACCCTCTGTCATCTTTGACATCTTCACTGTTGCATCAACCAACACACCTTGAAATGAATACAAGTACCAAACACCATTACCTTTGACATTAGTGACTTGCAATGAAAAATCAATCACCAAACACCATTGACATTGTATGCACCTTTGACATCAATTGACATCAATGAAAAAACAATCAACAAATATCCCTTCTATTGTGAAGGAGGGTGTTGAGATGGATACCTTACAACCGATTATCTCACTCACTTAGAGCCTTATATAGCATACTAGGCCTCTAGTATAGGGTGAGACAAGTGAGTCTTCTAGGCATCCAATTCCACCTCATTTATGTCAATCTTGTGGGTCAATCTATGTTTATGATCTTGAGGATATTCAAGATGCATGTGCTCAAGATACATCTGTAGTGAATCAAGTGGTCATGAAAGAAGCTTTGTTGAGTGATACATTCGGATTTGATATTTAGGTAAATGTCAACAAGTTCATTTAGTTCAATTTATTAAATGTTATTTTGAAATGTAAGATTAACTAAATTAGTAGAATGATTATAATCAAATTTCAGGGTCATAGTGTTCACCCTACTTCCAGTGATCCTCCACCTTCCTATTACACAAGGATGTCGAGTGCAGAGGTATGTAACTAGTAAATAATTATAAATATTACATGTGAATAGTTGAAACTTATATGAACGGTATTCTTATAACTCACTTTGGATGTTGAATAGGTTAATATTGGGTCTTCGGAATCAACACCTAGTAGTCAAAGTGCTCGTCGAACTTTTACTCAAGTAATATAGAGAATTTTCATTTTAAAATAAAAAATTGTAAAATAATGTTAGGTAGTTTTGGTAATTGAATTATTTTATTTTATTTTTAGATGATGCAAATAAATACTCCTCTCGATATTCATACAAAAAATGGAGTGTGGTATTGTTGCAGCAATAGCAAGTTCAATGCCTTTAGCAGAGGTACGAAGCAAATTTGTAAATTTCACATTATATTTATTGTTTTATATGTCTATTATTGAAAATCAAATTATATTCATGTGTAGTTTAACTGGTATCTAGATGGTTTCCATAGGTCTTCACAACTCCAAATCGTGAGTGTTCCCCTGTTGTGGATGAACATAGTGATTGTTTGTATGTGATAAGTGATTATTTTGTTATATTTCATTTTACAATTTAATTTCTATATATTAATTTTTATACTTTTTATTTTATTGGGTGGAGGTCCAGGAAACTTTAAATAGCAGGTCAATTGGATGAGTTTGAAGGAGACCACCATTGTATGTATCTCCATCCTCCTGATAGTCAGAGATAGCTCGTGATCTCTTTCCTTCGTCTAGATGGAAATGACTACATTAGGGTCCCTTTTTGTATGTCTATATGGTATTTTTTAACATATATATTTTGTATTGCATATATGTGGCATTGTATGTCCATATGGCTTTGTTGTAAGCCTATATGGCATTATTTTATATATGTTGTACTTTTAAATCAACATATAATGATGTATACCTATATGGATTTTTGGATAATACAAATATTTTTTACCAATGGTGTCCATATTTGCATTATAAATGATTAATTGAATAAAATAATAATGAATTGATGTAACTATAAATGATTAACGTATCCATATTTACATTATAATTGATTAATTGAATAATTGAATAAGGCTCACTTTTACCATTTGGATTATAGTATGGTTGCATACTAGTTAGGACTAAATAATGATAAACTAGTGTTTCCAAAATAGCTTTTTACTGTCAATGCGAGGATACCGGTATGGCCCGAATTACGCTTGATCCATGAAGAATCGAAGCATAAAATAGCCACCAATACTCGAATCTCAACAAGATCAATCAAACAAGATTAAAAATAAACATTTCATCAAAACCTAACATACTAAAATATGAAAGCTATCAAAACATCTACTCTAATCCATTCAAAATTTATCTTGTTGTGGAATTGGTATAACGTTGATGTGGACCGATGACCCTTCCCCAATCCCGTGATTAGTGAGCTTGTTTCAATTGATTCTATGGAAGAGAATTGATGAAACCATGGTGTTTGATGTATGAAAACGTAATTTATGCTAAAATGAACATGATGCAAGCTAAGTTACCATGATTTTATGCTACAAATGATCTAATTATGCAATTGCTAAGCTATTCTAAGCTAAGCTAAGCTAAAATTATGCTAAAAGATGAAAACCCTAATTTATTTACAAACTAAGATGGATGCATGGAAGCCATTAATGGATGCTATAAGCTATTATGCAATGAAAATGAACTAAAACAAGATAAAAAGTGAGTAAAAGATGAGTGAGTATGTGAGTAAATTAAACAACATAAGTTTGCAATAAAAGATGGATCCATTTGTCTCCAAATAGTGATCTATTTATAGGAGAGAATCAACGGTTCAAGATGAAGGGGATGAGGCATGCATCATGGATTCTCATCAATAGATGAGAATGCATGATGAAAGTTAGTCAAAGGCTCACACTTTCCTCAAACAAACACACTTTTGACTTGCTCACTGGTCAAAGGTAACTTGCTTAGGAGGTTGAAGGGTTAACTTGCATTTGAAGCTGAGTTGATTTGAGGAAAGAGAATATTCCTTAGAATATTCCTTTAGGGTGAGGAAAAAGGTATTTTACAAATTAAAACAAATTTTTAATTGTGCAAAAATGATAAAGAATATTACATGGGAATATTCCCTTTGATTAGAGAAAAAATAGTTTAATTGCTAATTAAACAAGGTTTAATTTATGCAATTAGAAAATTAGAAGAATTGGATGATATTTATTAAATTGGAAGGGGAGATGAAATGATATTTAATTAAATAACTTAGGGTTATTTAATTAAATAAGATGACTCAGGAGATTAAATTAAATTTTTTGATTTATTTAATTTAATTAGATGAAGTGTTAGTGTGAAAAGAGATGAATTAACCCAATTTAATTAATTAGGCCAATAGATGAAAATGATGCAATTAATTAATTAGCTAGGCTAATTAAATCAATTGAGCAAAAAGAGGATGGATTGTGGAGGAAATGATGTTAATAAATATGTTTCAAATGTATGACATCGATTAGGACATTTTTCAGTGTCTACATTTTTCCCCTCTTTGAAGCGAGGTACCTATTGTTTTGGTTCAAAGAATAACACCCTTTCAGATGAAAAATGTTGCTTGAATCAAAAAATAAAAAATTTCTAATTTTTTAGATGCCCCAACGGAAGGATAAAACTAACTCCCTTCCCCCTTGAGAAATCGGGTGGAAATTTTGAATTTTGGGTTGATTTCTTGATAAAGGTTTAAAAGCTACCCCAAGGGTCCAAAAAGGTTCCAAGATGCAAGAATAATGCCAAAAATGCAAAAAATAATGCAAAATTAGGTCCAGATTGGAAAAATTGGTGAAGATGATAATAAACCCCGTCATTAAGGTTAAATTAGGGCAAAAAAACCCTAATTTTCTAGCTTAAATAGGCCAAGAGGGGTCTTTTTCAATTCATTTGTGGATTCACACTTAAGGATTTCTTGCAATTTGAGCTTTGACCCTTCAACGAAATGGCGCGTTGAGAGCTTCCTCGACACATCTTTGATCGAGTTCATGAGTTCCAGCGGCTTCCAAGCACAGGACCACTGGTATTTGATTCGAACCTGATTTGAAATTTGAAATTTTGATGCATTTATTAGGTATTAGAATTTAGAATTTGACGGCGTCGCTAACTTCAATCGGTGACGCCCAAATGATAGATAGTGACGCATATGTATAGGGCGATGCTTTTCCAAATTTGAATTTAGGGTCTCAAATTTTAAATGGCAACGCTGTCGTATCCATCGACACACTTACCAATTTGAAAGTTAGGGTTAGGTTAGGCCAAATTCTAAATCATGACGACAGCTTGTCTGGCGACACATTTCTCAATTTGAAATTTAAAATGCATCGGGCATCGCTATTTGAGTTTTGAATATAGCGACGCTATTGTAAATGGCAACGCTATTGTGATTTTCGAGCTAGAAATTCCAAATAACTTCAAATTTTGATGATTTCCTAATGCTGTGCACTTCGTGGGTGCAGGAGGTCTTCCCACCTTTGATGTCGAGGGAGCACAGGCCCACAATACTTGAGAGATTAGGTGATCTGTCAGAGTTGTGCCAGGAGCACCTGAGAGATCGGATTATGGTACATCGCATATGCACCTATTGTGAGTACACATTTGGCTATGATGACAACGTTGTGCGAGAAATGGCATAGCGAGACCTCGTCATTCCACCTTCCAACAGGGGAGGTGATAGTGACCTTGGAGGACGTGTGGCGGATATTGTGGTTTCCTATCCACAGTGATCGTGTGATCTACGATCCTGATGCCGGATTTGATGCATGTTTAGAGGTGATAGATATGGACCAGATTGTATTGGTCACCTCGCAGATTGACTTAGAGGCATACAGAGGTTAGGTTCTGACCTTCAAATTGATTGTTGTAGCCATCATTTCAGGTTTGGTGGCTCCAGACATACGAGGCTGATTCTTCAGTCCAAAATGGGGTTTGGCTTGGCAGAGGATGTTGTACAGGAGGACTCTTTTTGCGTGGGGGCTCGTGATGCTGGTCTCCCTGTATCATGATTTACATGACTTTTTGTATTGTGATGGGAGGGACCTCGATGCAGGTGTGACTCTCCTTCATATCTAGGCATGGGAGCACATTTCCATGCTTCACCCAATTATACAGATGGCGAACATGGAGCCAGATGATCCCGTTGTATGGAGATATTGAGGTGCCATCACACTTAGGCACACAAGACAGATTGGGATCTTGTATTGGAGATGGGTGATAATGATATGACTGTGTTTCGCTAGCGGCCATGGCTTCAGATGTCGGCCTGGTTTGATGATGTACAACAACTTTATTTTGTCAGACAGACCTGTTACATGCAGGGTCGAGAGCATACTATGATCGAGCGGTACCTTCCTGGCAGAGTGGCTAGACAGTTTGGCGATGTACAGGATAGGCCCAATGATGCCTACAAGGCTATTTTTACGAGATTAGCTAGAGAGGTTCCAACATAGGGACCGACAATTCCGACACCAGAGGCCATTAAAATTTTTTTCCAATTGGTTGCCCAGCCTTGGGCGTATGATCAGGGTCAGCCCATAGTGCAGACCACTCCAACTTATGATGCATGGGTCGTCCCTCTGAGACGACTTACATATCCAATAGGTGCTTCCCCCTAGAGGGAGGCCGTGAGGTAGAGGTATCAGGGGCAGGGGACAGGGCGGCTAGGATGGCCATGATGGACAAGTTCTGAGGGCTCCTCCAATGGGACAATAACCTCCTCAGTAGCCTCCAGTAGTGCAGCAGCAACCAGTGCCACCACCACCACCACCAGATCCACGAGATGCTCAGATATAGTAGCTGCAATAGTAGGTGCAGGCTTTGATGGGTGAGCGGGACTAGGCCCGCCAATAGATTTTGGTTGTGACTGTTGAGTGAGACCAGGATTGATAGTAGGTGGTTGCGGTGACAACTGAGAGGGATGCGGCTTTACAGAGAGTTCAGGTTGTTACCGGGGAGAGGGATTAGGAGGTTGCGAGGTGGCAACAGATAGAGGTCATGGTAGTAGCCACACATGGTCAGACTATTTTGACGAGGTTATACAGAGAGGCTATTACCGAGGCTATGTACTATAGGCAGCATTACCACAGGGATGTTCCAGTAGCTCTTCATTAGCTTGATTTTTCATAGCATAGTGATGTGCATCCCAGTGTAGAGGATCAACCTGAGCGGCAGGCTAAAGAGGGTAGCAGCCACTAGGGCTAGCTTTTTAATATACAAACACTTTTTTATTTTTCCCCATTCTTTATACTAATATACATTCATGGGTTCCTTTTTGATAGCCTTGTGGATATTGTACTTATTATCAATGTACATGCATTAATCCAAATTTTGTACCATGACACATTTTTTGATATATATATGATACGAATACGGATGATTCATGTTATGATGTGTTGAATTTATTTCATGTATGGATGATGTATGGATGCTTATATATGATCATGTATGGATGAATTTACTTTTATTCCTATGTGATATAATGACACGATATGGATGGATGCAATGTTATATTCTTTTTCATTATCTTTTAATGATATGATATGGATGGATGATTATGATATGCAGATGTTATGGATGCAAATGACATGGATGCATTTATTTTTTGTATATTTTCGATGCATGTTATGATGATGATGTATGCATATGGATGTATGAATGAAAATTATTTTGATATGCAATGATTTAAGATGCTTAGAATAGAAAATCTATATTATTCATCACAACTCAAATGATAATGCAGAATGTACGATGTGATATGCAAATGATTATGATGTGGATGATTATGCTAATGGATGCAATGATTACGATATGATTATGAGATGCATGTATGTTAATGGTTTGTGGATGTAGGGTGGATGTATTGGTGATGTTTTTGAGTGTCATGATACCAGGTTAGCACGAAGAGAAGATAGAAGAATAAAGCAAGAATAACCGTCGTTGATGATGATTGCTTCAAGAGATCCAACAAGTCCTTGATCCATCAAGACTTTATTAGAGATGGTGATGAAACAATTCAAATGTAGGATGAAATGCAGGATGGGTGCTCACACCTTAGGATTGGGATTTTCCGTCATTCCTTATTGTTTGATATAACACATATATACGATGCATCAAGGTATTGATAACCA
This sequence comes from Sequoia sempervirens, assembly GCA_007258455.2. Lineage (NCBI taxonomy): Eukaryota > Viridiplantae > Streptophyta > Pinopsida > Cupressales > Cupressaceae > Sequoia > Sequoia sempervirens. The sequence continues at coordinate 31,294 of VDFB02142797.1, forward strand.
GGACAACGCTGTATCTAGTGTAATGGACTTTGACTCGACAAGAAGATAGGATAGTTCTTGTTCACATCTTGACATACAGAAACGTCATTGGAATGTAAGTTAGAAGCTTAGAACATATTAGACCAAAACATACACAATAGTCAACAACATACTCCAAACAACTTTCCTACACACAATTAAGCAAGTATGCACCAAGATTATCTTACAAGAGTATCCACAAGCATAACAAACGAAAGATAATGATCGATGCCCCATTCCTTTCTCTCTAAATTGTTTTGTTAGACATCATCGAGAGGTCCTTGGAATGGGTCATTAAGATAAATCATAAGAAAAGATCAAAGACAAATAGTTAGTGTTATCTATAGCTCCAACCTAGTTTAAGTTTAGCTTAAAGTGATGTTTGATACTACTGTCCATCGCAGGAAGGATACATCCTAGGACATTTTGATCAGAGGGTTGTTTGATGCTGGGATAATGATGATAAGATGAGTTGTTGCCATAAATTTCATTGACGCATTTACCTATGATTTAGACTTTAGATTTTGACTTTTGGGTTCACACTTTATGACTTTCTATGTTTGCTTTCTACTTGTTTCGCCAAAGGGTGAAGGTGACGATCATTTATTATGGGTGAAATTTTATTGCAGGTGAAAGCGAAATGGGATGGATGGATTTTGGTATTTTCTGGAATAATTCATTTTTTTTGGTATTTTGAAATGTTTTGAGTTTGTTTTTGGTCTTTTTGAATGTTTATATGAATGTTTAGGATTTTCTAATTTTCTGAGGTTGTTTAGGGTTTTATGAGTATTTGAGGCTTTTCGGGTCTTTTGAATGTTTTCTATTGTTATTGTGTTTTCCATTTTCAAATGTTTTTGTGTTTTCTGAATATTTGGATGTTTCAGGATTTTTGAGATATTTGGATGTTTTTGGAATTTTTGAGAATTTTACAAATGTTTAGGGGTTTTATTGAGAGTTTTCGAGTTTCGACCAAGAACCTAACCTAAAGACCTACCCTAGGGGGCTCGAGGGCTGATCAAAGATTATCCTTGCCTATGTTATACACTGAGAGACCACGTAGTTTGACTGACTCGACCGATTTACAAGACAAAGATATGAACAAACAAGAGATGATAGTTAATTACAATGGACTGCTAAAGGAATGACCTAGGGTGTCTTGGGGGCACATCAATGGTGGCCTTGCCTATGTTCAAGCTCAGAGACGATGTAGTTCGATAAGGCGACATTGTTTTTTGGATTTTCAATGTTTGACCTTTTTAGGGTTTTGATGTTTTCTGGATGTTTTGGATTTTTCCTTTACAATTTTCTGAATGTTTTTGGATTTTCGCTGTACAGGATTTTGCAAATATTTTTGGATTTTTTGGATAATATTTTATGAATGTTTTTGGTGTTTTCTGATAAGATGTCCCATGACCTCAAGATATACAAGAACCCGATTGTGACACAACGAAATTCCCTCAGTGTGATATGTTAGCCTACTTTGATAAAGGCAGAACAAACTAACCTTAGGAATATGTCAACTAGTGCTAAAGAGTTCATGATACCTTACAGTGACAAGCCATGATAAGGACACAGATGAGGGATGAATGGTGATGCAAAAAATGATAGGCCAAAAGATCCAAAGAATAGATGGATATGCTTTATTTATGCAAGGCGCCTGTTTGTCAGGTTTTCATCAAGGTACTTGCCCAAAGCTCCACCGAAGTGGTTTTCACTAGAGGACGATTTTTTTCTTTACTCTTTTCAATCCTTTTCTCTTTTTTTTTTCTTTCATTTTTTTCATTTTTTTGTATTTTTTGATTTACACCTTTCATGTTTAGGCATAAAACTTTTTGAGATGCAAGTTGTTGATTGGCTCCTACAAGGGTTCACCTTCAGGGATTGACAGTTGGTATGCTCCTGATCCGTAGCTTACTGTGATGACAAAGGGACCCAACCAATTAGGCTCAAAAATTTCTTTGTTGTCTTGATCTGGAAGGTTCTTCTAATTTTTCTTTAAGACAAGATCGCCTACCTAGAACGACCGACATTTGATTTTCTTGTTATAGGTTTGTTTCAGTCAGTTTTGATATACTTGCAAATGATTAAGGGCATCAAGATGATGTTCATCCAAGAATTCTAGCTCATTCAGTCAAGACACTCTATACTCTTCCTTAGTTATCAGATTCTTCAGGGACACTCGCAATGATGGGATCTCAACCTCAATAAGCAAGATGGCTTTTGATCCATAGACTAGGGAGAAAGGGGTTGCTCTTGTAGGTGTGCAAATACTGGTTTGATAAGCCCAAAGAGTGGGATTTAGTTGTAGATTCCAGTCACGACCAGCTTCATTAACTATTTTCTTTAGGATTTTTAGGATAGTTTTGTTTGTTGCTTCTACTTGGCCATTTCCTTGCGGATAGTACGAGGTAGAGAATCGATGTTGGATATTGAATCTTTGGCACAACTCTTTCACATCCTGATTCTTGAATGGGGTTCCATTGTCTGAGATGAGGATTTGTGGTACACCATAACTAAAAATTAGGTAATTTAGGATAAACTTTTCTATCTGCTTTCTTATTATGTAGGTCATAGGAATGGCTTCAACCCACTTAGTAAAGTACTTAGTGGCAGTTATGATAAAATTATGGCCGTTGGATGAGGTTGGAGTGATTTTTCCTATGAGGTCAAGTCCCCACTGCGAAAAAGGCCACGGTGTGATCATTGGTTGTAATTCTTGAGCTAGAGCATGAATAAGATCCCCATGCTATTGACACTGGATGCATTTCTACACATACTGATGAGCTTCTTTTTCCATGGTTGGCCAATAGTACCCCATCCTCAACAGTTTCTTAGCTAAGGTCATGCCACTAGAATGGGACCCACATATGTCATCGTATACTTTTGTTAAAGCAGTTAAGGCTTCCTCTTGGTTAAGACATCGTAGTAATGTCCCTTCGATGCTTCGACAGTAAAGGGTATCACCTCGAATCATGAATCGGGATGCCTTTTTGACAAAGGTCTTTCTAAGGTTTGGGGTGATGTTTGATGGAAGGATTCCTTTGTTAAGGTAAGTAAAGATTTCATGGTACCACGGGGATCCATGAACAACAATGACACATGCGAATTAGGATTCAAGGATTTTGAAAGTTGGTACGAGAAGCTATTCTACCAAGAATTCACATTGAAGGATGTTGTTCGGCATGTCTAGTAGTGATCTAATTGTTGCCATGGCATCTGCTGCTCTATTATTCATGCGAGGAATCTGCTCAAAAGTTATGTCTATAAAAAGATCTTTGATATTGTCGACCATCTTCTTGTAAGGAGTGAACTTGTCATCTTTAGTTTGATAGTTGTCATTAACTTGGTTGATAACTAGTTGTGAGTCTCCATAGACTCTCATCTCTTGTATCTTCCACTGAATTGCTATCCTAAGACCTATGGTCAAGGCTTCGTACTCAACAATTTTATTGGTACATGGGAATGATAGCCTATAATATTTTGGGATGCAATCACCTTGGGGGTTGATGAAGAGAATGCTGACTCCTGATCCATGTTGGGTAAATGATCCATCAAAGTAAAACTTCCATAGAGCTATAAAATTAATAAGGAACACTGATTCATCAAGAAACTCATCTATTAAAGGATTCTCATCATAGATGGGTGCTTTTGCTAGCTGGTCTTTGATCACTTGTCCTTTGATTTCCTTGCGCTCCACATACTCTATGTCAAACTCTGTCAAGATCATTACCCATTTAGCCATTCGTCCTGTGAGAGTTGCTTTGGATAACAAATATTTTAATGGATCAATCTTTGTGATGACTTGATTTGGTGTGACAACATGTAATGCCTAAACTTTTGTCAAGTGAAAACTACTGCTAGGCATGCTTTCTCAATGGGTGAATAGTTCATCTCATAGCCTACTGAGGTTCTGCTGATGTAGTATATGGCTCTTTCTTTTCCATTCTCATCATGTTGTGTTGAAAGAGATCCTAGTGCTGTTGGTGTTGTTGAGATGTACAAGATCAATGGCTTGTTTGGTATCAGCGGAATGAGTAATGGAGGTGTTAATAGATAATCCTTGATCTATTGGAAAGCTATATCACATTTGTCATCCCATTTGTAGGTTATCCTTTTATGAAGAAGATGTGAAAAGGGATGAATCTTATCTGATAGCTAAGTTATGAACCTTCTAATGGATTGCAACCTTCCTTGTAATCCTCTCATCTGTTTCAATGTCTGTGGTGGTTCCATGTCTAGGATGGCTTATACCTTTGTGGGATCAATTTCTATCCCTCATTGTGAAACGATGAAGCCAAGAAGTTTCCCTAATGTGACCCCGAACACACTTTTTCGGATTCAGTCGTACCTTGTATTCTTCAAGCCCATCAAAGATAGGTCCTAGGATTTGTATGTGCTCACTTATCTTCTTTTATTTTTCCAAAATATCGTCCACATAATCTTCAACTGTTTTGTGGATCATGTTGTGAAAGATGTGGGTCATTGCTCTTTGATAGGTAGCTTTTGCATTCTTCAACCCAAATGGCATCACATTCCAACAATAGGTTCCCCATGGACAAGTAAAGGAAGTTTTATGTTGATCTTCTTTGGCGATTATGATTTGATTGTATCCTGAAAATCCATCCATGAGTGACAACACTTCATGGCCAAATATTAAATTCACAATGAGGTCAATGTTGGGAAGAGGAAAGTCATCCTTCAGACATGCCTTGTTCAGATCTTTGAAATTAGTGCATATTCTGATGCCCTCAGTGGGTTTTGAGACTGGTACCAGGTTTGAAACCCACTCAAGATAATATATCAGTCGAATGAATCCAATGTCAAGAAGCTTTTGTAGTTCTAGTTTAACCAAGAGTGCTATCTGAGGGTGCATCTTCCTTAATTTCTGCTTGACTAGTTTGGCATCAGGATAAACTGCTAAGTGATGTACAACCACTTCTGGATCAAGGCTTGGCATATCTGTCTATGACCATGCAAAGTTAGCTCTTCTCTCTTTAAGGAATGTTGCAAGGCTCTTCTTTTCTTCATCTAACAAGGATTCAACATAAAAAGTGATCTGAGGTGCTTCTTTTATTCCCACATTGACTAGAGCAACCTTTTCTACTAGTACTGCTGAATTTTTTGGATGCATTGCACTAAGGGGGAGATTGCATCCCTCATCCTTGGGCACCTTAGAGAGGTTTTCACCATCGAATGCGTCCTTTATTTTTACTATTTTAGGATCAAAGAGTGCCACTAGGTGGTTTTCACTCAAAGATTTGTATGTTAATTGCATTTCATTTATTTTGTGACTGAAGGAGTCAATCATCTCCCCATAGTATGCCCATGTATCAAGCTCTATGTCGAAGCCTTCTTTGTGATCTTCCCATGATACATTGTCTCAGAGTCCCATGAATTTTGAGATCACTTCATCATTTTTGAATAAATCTAGAACAGGTGGTCCTTGTTGGTCCATGTCAATGAGTTGCAGATATACTAGGCATATTTCAGTTGGTTGGTTATTCGAGATAAAGGATGCTATGGATATCATGAAGAGGGTGTTGTTCTCAAATAGTTCAATGACATCAAGAGGAAAGTCATCTAAGGTAGTATCACGTGATGTAGGTGACCAACAGGAAGCCTCAACTCGTTTAGCAACAATACCTTTGCCAATAAGTATGACCTTACTAGTAGTACAACCTAAGCTAAGATTTTTTAGTCATTTCTCAAGAATGATGGGTTCTAGTAAACCATTGTCATTCTGTCCTAGCTTCTCATTCTTGTTATATCCCCAATTTTTCATTAGTTGTATACCTTTGTTGTCACCTTCCATGGGAACAACAGGAACAAGTCATTCATCTTGATAGAGGATTTTAGAGATGTCTTGCTCATTGATGTCTTCTTGATTCAGGTCTCCCCACTTGGTGAAGGTAGTGGCTGCCCTCTTGATTGTTTCTGGTTCTTTGGTGCTAGATGTTGGTTTCCCATGAGTTTGAGGATAAATAGATAACTCTCCTAAGACAAAGGTGTCTTTCAATATTTTGTAGCTTCCACAACCGTCATCTTGGATTACTGCTTTGAAATTGGGTATCCTTTTCACAATAGGTACATTTGATGTTGAGTTAGAGGCTAAGGATCACAGGTCAACAAATGAGCTTGATGGTGTAGGTCCTTCATCATTTTTGGGTATTTGCGGGATTTTATAAAACTTGGCCTCAAGGATTTTGCAGTAATAGAAAGGCTCAAGGTCTCCATGGATAGTATTTTTTCTTCCCTCAAAAGGAAACTTCACAAACTGATGATAAGTTGAGGCTACAACTTTCAAAGCATGGATCCAAGGTCAACCAAGTAGTATGTTATATGCAAGATCAAGATCAAGTACTTAGCATGTAGTTTCTGCGATAAGAGGTCCCACTTGGATTGGTAGTGAAATGATTCCTTGTGATACTCGTTCTTGGTTATCATATGCTCTGATGGTGGTACTCTTTGTCCTCTCAATGGTATCTTCTGAATAGCCTAGATGCTTGATCAACTGTAGGGTGCAAATGTTCATACTAGCACCTCCATCTACCAAGACTCTTTTGACCTTGTTTTTATGAATGACAACCTCAAGGTGTAAAGCACGGTTATGAGATGGTTGTGATGGTAAATCTTGCTCAGAGAAGGTGAGAAGATGGCTGGTGATATGCCCTACCATAGCTTGAAATTGATTAGTATCAATGTTTTCGGGAATGGATGACTCAGACAAGGCTTTTTTCAGTATTTCCCTATGTGCAGGAGATAATCTCAAGAGTTCTAAGATTGATATATGAGTGGGGGTCTATTTAAGTTGATCTACAAGATTGTACTTGCTAGGATTAGATGTTGGCAAAGTAAGTTGTGTCCTAGATTGAGCTAGGGAAACTCCATGAATGATTATTTTTCCATGTCGTGTGGTGACTCCACATTCCATACTAGCTCCTTTGATGGTGAAAACAGTGATAACACTATCATAGGAGGAAACTACATTGGAATAAGTATGTTGAACATTGGTGTAATCCTTAGCTTTTCCATTGTTGTTTGCTTTGTTATGATCAAGCATAGGGGTCTTGTATATCTTGAGATCCTGGTTTCCAACTAGTACCTCAACAGATATGGTATCATTCTCTATGAGATCTTGGATGATGTTCTTGAGTTTCATGCAGTTTTCCATTTTATGTCCTTTGATTTTATGAAGTCACAAAGATCACGCTCATTGTACCAGGATGGATTTTCTTGTGGTTCTTGGTAGTTTTCAAAATTAGGAAGTGTTATCAAATTTGACTCTACCAGTTTCTTCATGATTGTCTCGATGGGTTCTGATAATTGTGTGTACTTGCATTTAGGATAGTTGTTCCTATTACCGATTTTCCTTGGTTGCATGTTGGTGTTATTGATCTGATTGTTCTGAGGTGGTACCATTTGTTACACAGTTGGTTGGATGTTAGCAACTTGATTGTTTTTGGGTCTAGGAGAACTTAGTATGACCTTAGTGTCTACCACACCATCGTTTGTTATGTTTTTGTTTTTAGTCCATACACAAGGTTTCTCATTTGAATTGGTTAAAGGACTGTTGTCTTTGTAAGCCTAAGTGTTTTCTTGTCAGATTAGGGCTCTTTCAATGTTAAGGGATCTTGGAACAAGCTCGTCATAGGATGTGATGCATTGTATTTTCAAGTGGAATAATAGATTTGGATCAAGGTTGGCTATAATGATTCCCACTTGTTGTTCATCAGGAAGAGGCCACTTGGTTTTACTAGCTCTTTGTCTCCATCGTTGTAAGAAATTAGCGAAGGTTTCTCCTAGATTTTGTTTGAGAGTGTACAACTCTTCTAGACTAACATCCATGTCAAGATTGAAGGAGAAGTGATCGATGAATTTGTCAATGATTTCTTGGAAAGTTTTGATACTAGGAGGAAAATGAGAGAACCAATCCATAGCAGTACCTGTTAAACTTTGAGGAAAGAGGCAAATTAGATATGAATCATTGTAAGCCACTTCCATGCACATGACATTAAATTCTTTGATATGGTCAACATGACTTCCTCTCCCTCTATATTTTTCAAACTTGGGGTTTTCAAAACTAGTAGGGAATGGTATCATTGCTATGTTTCGATCAATTAGGTAAGGACACAAGTTTTGTGTATGAGGTTTCTTTGTCTTGCCCATGTGAAGGTCCTGCATTTCTTGTGAAAGTGCTTTCAATTGTGATGCTAGATCGTCTTGTGGATTGGGTGGAGGAACATATGGTGGGATGAGAGATGAGTTATATGGGGTGTATGAAGGTGTGAGATTTTGTGAAAGTGATGCATATGTTCCTGATGCGTTTGGATTGATGATGTTTGTATGAGGAAAATAGGATCCTTGTTGTTGCTGTTGGGCATATTGTTGAGCTAGTAAGGCTTGTTGTTGAGCTTGTTGTTGTTGTTGCGCCACTAGGGATTGTTGTTGGGCCTGTTGTTGTTACTGTGCTAATAAAGTTGCTTGTTGTGCTGCTAAGGCTGCTTGTTGAGTTTGTTGGGCAATGGCCGCTTGTTGTTGTTGTGCTAAAGCTACTTGCTATTGTTGTTGTTGTTGTAGGGATTGTTGATAAGTTTGTTGTGCTTTTTGTAAAGCTAAGGAATGTGCTTGCAAGGTGGGATCAGGTGGTTGTTGAGACATGGGTAAAGAAATAGGGACATTGATGTTTTGAGTGGATAGTGGATTGCTGGTGAAAGGTGGAGGATTCCCTTGGTTTAACATTCCTTGTAATATGGTAGAATAAGGTGGAGGAATGTATGTTTGAGGTCCTAATTGACTTGGCATATAAAAGGGAGTTGTTGGAAAAGATGAAGTCATTAAATTTTTCAATAGAAATGACACACTAGGACCTTGAGTCCACTGATTGAAAAGGTTCCCTTGTCTTATGTTTAGAGGGTTGCCTGGTGCAAAAGATGTAAAAAAAGGGTTTGTGATCAAGGTACTTCTAGGATTGATGGAATTTGTAACCAAGGGATTGCTTTGAGATGGATTGATAGGGGATGATGTTGTAATGGTAGATGGAATGGATGAACCCACCAGAGGCTTGGATAAAGATGTCCCTATTTGCGTTGAGGGTTGATTTTGTTATATGGTATTGACATTCCCTAGTGTGTTGTTTTGAGATTTTTGGTCTGTACCGCTTTGCATGATGGTAGGAATACTTGTGGTACTCATGGGTGTGGATGAAGAAGAGTTTCCCCGAAATGTCAAAGTAGTGGTGGAATAGTGAAGTTCAACCAGAGTGTGTACTTGTTTTGGATCTTCAAGAATGGGAGGAGCACCAAAGGTAGGTGTCCAAACGGTGGTGGGAGGTGGAGGATTAGTTTTAAGAGTACCCACAAGTGTACTACTTTCAAATGGTAAGGTGTGACCAAAATATTTAGCAAGGCTGGTTGCAAGACTAGGTATGTACGTTTGACTTAGGCCTTGTGATGGAGTTGTGAAATCCTATGTTAAACTCTGTGCTACAAATGTCGGGGAGATAGGAACTACATTTTCAAAATGTTGACGTTCTAGAAGTTCTTCTCTAGTGAGCTCAAATGGGTTATTCATGATGTCTTTGATTTCTATGGTCCTAAAGGAGATGATAGTTGTTATGATGGTGTAACTTGACTTCTAGGATCAAATTCTAAAGGATTTGGATCACTTAAGGTAAATGCAACTTTTTCTTTTTCCATGGTTCTCTTGTGTTGTGATCTTGTCTTTACCATAAATTTGGTGTTAGCTATGGGAAAGTTGTGTTGAGTTTTTTTAATGTTTGAACTCTCTAGTTGACTCAAACCTAGGTAAAAGGGACACTCTAAGTCTTTTGGGAGCAATGATGATAATGTGGGATAAAAATATGGGTGATGTGGGAAGTGATCTTTGCAAGCATTTTTGGGACTACACTTTTGACTTGAGTTTGATGTTTTGATGTTGGAATAAAGGATGATAATGAACTTAGAAATCTTTAGGGTAGACTTGTGACCTTCAAGATAAACTAGTTCACATATGATAACTATATCAACTAAGTGCATGGAAAATGATACATTTCACATACAAAGTAGCTAAGGTAGCAAGTTGGTTTGATGTTTAAGTCCCAAAGTGTTAATGTTTTTGAAATTTTGCAAAGATGGATGAGGTGAAGGATGAAATTTGATGAAGGGGTGAGTGAAATGTTGGACGCAATGTTGACCTAAAGTGAACCTTCTATTTTGACAAGACCAAGGTAGTGAGAATGATGCTAGACCTCTAAAATGTTTAAATCCTAGAAAATGAGAGGATGAAAGGGAATGTTCAAACCTGTCCGGGCTCTCCTAACTCGGGCATTAAATTTTCTCAAAAAAGTGTAATGGTTGCGGTAAAATATGGAAGCCCACTTTTGATTATACTTTGTTTGACGATTCCTACATCTAAAATGGAGTGTTGGAGACTTTCCCTTACAATTTTTAACTATTTTATGAATCATTTAGAGGAGTTGGGTATCATGAAAAAGACTAGGATTTTGACTCCAAAAGAATGCAAATAATTTCGGACTATACATTGAAGTGTTTCTATAGAAGTTTGCTACCAATTTGTTTTTGTTTTTGTGAACTGCTCAAAGGTGTTTCTTAAGAGCTTTTGGAGTAAGATGCCTAATTCTAAAATGAGGACCTGTAGAATTTGGCTTAGGAATCCTGTTTTTTCATGAGATCATGGGGAAATAGTTTTATGTTTGTGGAAGAAAGGGAGATATTTATTGCCACACAGGTGGTGGTAATAGGGGCCTTCCATCTTCAATATCGGCGTGTTCCTCTTCTTCGTCTAAAATGGTTGTTGTGTTTCTCCATTATGTGTTTGTTTTCCTTGTTTTCAAAAGTGAAGGTTCTCAAATTGCTAATGAGATCTATTTGTTCACCGTTTATGAGTTCAAAGTTTGGCTAAATTATAGTACCTGGAAGATTAGGTTGTTCAACAGGAGCAATTGGTCTCCAAATAGTAATGTGGGGTTCATTTGTCAAGTTATGTTTGCTTAAATGAATGGATTTTACCACAAACACTTGTCTTTGATTATGTTCCTAAACTAGATATTTATGTCAAAAAACATCAGAACTTTCACAATGTCCATTTCATGAAAATCATGAGATTAAAGCCATAATTTCCTATGTTGTCTTTGGTAAATATGGGTTTGAGATTAATGTCAAGATATTTAGAAATTGCTAAGGATAAATCCTTAGGACAAGCAGTAATATCAAGGCTAACTCAAGAAGTCCATATTTGAGACAAAGTGTTTGAAATTTTGAATAGTGAATGTTTGTTTTTGGATCGTTTTGAAATCAAGCAAAGTGTTAAACTGACTCACAAGGATTACAACCCTAGGATAGAAATGGCTATATTTGTTGTATTCCCACTTGGATTTCTCCAGCTATGCTTATTCAAAGCGGATGATTAGAAGTTTGACCACACTGGCTCCCCTCCACGACACTCACTTCTATAGGTCAGCCAAGCTTTAAGTTCTCATGAATCTCCCATGACAAAATTTTCATCTCTACTAAGAACCGCAAATATGTGGGACAACTTCGGAGGTCCGACCTCCTGACATCAACAAATATTAGGGATTTTTGGTGACTACACAAAGGTTCGTAATAAGGGCATCGAGTTTAGGGGATGCAATGATAAACTCCTTGTGAGAGGTCTCCCAACCCTTAGAACAAGGGCTTTACACATCATAAAGATACTGGGGGAGAGCTATCATGCACCACTTCCCATTGATTATGATTTTTATTGAAACTACAAATTTATATAACGGTTTGGAAGAGCTTGGATTATGCTCATTACCGCTTGGGTCATTCCCTTGGGGTGAGTACTTTTTCCCACCAAGGCAGACCCTCTAAAGGTGAACAATAGCAAGTAAGTACATATGTAATTCGATCATCTTTGCTTGCATGCACAAAGAGAGAACACATGCTATGCCTTTTCTCACACTAGCATGGTTGTTCAATTTTAAACCCAAATTGAAAGATGGAGGTGACTTTACAAAGTGTTAGAGAATGTTTATGTTTCTCAAGATCACCAAATGGCGCGAGAGAATTGCATACACATTCACTAGCAAAGTGTAAAGCCACAAAACAAAACAGTTGTCAATTTTATCCTTCAAAGCAATAATGAGTTAATTTTAAGCACCAATTGAAAGATGAGTTGTGAGGGTTCATTTTTATCCAACTTTGAACATTCATTTTAAACCCAATTGAAAACTAGTGCGTTTCCTAAAACTGAAAGTAAAAAAGCATCAAATTGGGTTATAATTGCCCCAAAGCGTTAAATGCTTGTTACAATTATAGAATGTTAAGATAGAAGAGAAGGTATTCAATTTTGCTCCATGCCTTTAAACCTACAAAGCCTTGTTAGTCTAACAATGAAAACACAGTCAGACATCCATCAGTGATCAGATAATCAAAAGAAATTAAGTCACATGTCGAAAAACAAACGTAAAGTTTCTTACCCTGGTTGAGTGTCGCTACACATGATGGCGTCACAATTTGAAATTTGGGAGTCGCTACGGTGAAAATGGGCATTGCTCTGTAGCAAGACCAGTGAGCACGATTGCGTCGCTATTTTGATGGGTGTCGCTATTAACGAATGCATCGCTGTTTGAAATTTGAAAGCATCAGTCTGGTGAATTTGAGCGTCGCTATTTTTTTTCCATGATATTTTAAATTTAAATACGCATCACTATATTTAAATTAGCAACGAACAATTAAATACGTGTCGCTGTATCAAATTGTTTGGGCGTCGCTATATGGTGACGCTATTCAAATAGTGTCGTTTTTGGTTTAAGCATCACTGCAACCTGCAAAATAGCATGAACATGGATTTCAAGCCAAAAAAAACCAAATGATCGGTTTTCCCTCCTTCTAGCCCTAGAATGTCGATGCGAGGATACCGGTATGGACCAAATTACACTTGATCCATGAAGAATCGAAGCATAACAGAGCTACCAATACTCGAATCTCAACAAGATTGATCAAACAAGATTAAAACTGAACATTTCATCAAAACCTAACATACTAAAATATGAAAGCTATCAAAACATCTACTCTAATCCATTCAAAATTTATCTTGTTGTGGAATTGGTGTCATGTTGATGTGGACCGACGACCCTTTCCCAATCCCGTGATTAGTGAGCATGTTTCAATCGATTCTATGGAAGAGAATCGATGAAACCATGGTGTTTGATGTATGGAAACCTAATTTATGCTAAAATGAACATGATGCAAACTAAGTTACCATGATTTTATGCTACAAATGATCTAATTATGCAATTTCTAAGCTATTCTAAGCTAATCTAAGCTAAAATTATGCTAAAAGATGAAAACCCTAATTTATTTACAAACTAAGATGGATGCTCTAAGCTATTATGCAATGAAAATGAACTAAAACAAGCTAAAAAGGTGAGTAAAAGATGAGTGAGTATGTGAGTTAATTCAACAAAATAAGTTTGCAATAAAAGATGGATCAATTTGTCTCCAAATAGTGATCTATTTATAGGAGAGAAATGAAGAATGGATGGTTGAGATCAAACAACTTAATCAACGGTTCAAGATGAAGGGGATGAGAGGCATGGATAATGGATTTTAATCAATGGATGAGAATGCATGATGAAAGTTAATCAAAGGCTCACACTTGCCTCAAACAAACACACTTTTGACCTGCTCACACAGGTCAAAGGTAACTTGCTTAGGAGGTTGAAGGGTTAACTTGCATTTGAAGCTAAGTGAGTTGATTGGAGGAAAGAGAATATTCCTTTAGGGTAAGGAAAAAGGTATTTTACAAATTAAAACAAAGTTTTAATTGTGCAAAAAGCACAAAGAATATTCCATGGGAATATTCCCTTTGATTAGAGGAAAATTAGTTTAATTGCTAATTAAACAAGGTTTAATTTATGCAATTAGAGAATTAGAAGAATTAGATGATGTTTATTAAATTAGATAATTTAATAAATATGAGAGGGGAGATGAAATGATATTTAATTAAAATACTTAGGGTTATTTAATTAAATAAGATGACTCGGGAGATTAAATTAAATATTTTGATTTATTTAATTTAATTAGATGAAGTGTTAGTGCAAAAAGAGATGAATTAACGCAATTTAATTAATTAGGCCAATAGATGAAAATGATGCAATTAACTATTTATCTAGGCTAATTAAATCAATTGAGTGAAAAGAGGATGGATTAAGGAGGAAATGATGTTAATAAATCTGTTTCAAATGTATGACATCGATTAGACATTTTTCAGTGTCTATAGTTACTACCCACTTGTTGGTTAGTATCTACCTTTAATATTATCTAGCTTGACTTCCCCTACAACTTGAAGAGTAGATAGGCATGCAACTACAAAACTTAGGGATCACAAGGACATTCAAGTACCCATCCACCCTTGCACATTTGATCCCCTATCAATGTTATCATCTGACCAACCTAACATTTCCTATTTAATTAAATGATTTGAGCTATTTATAGTATGGATCCTTATCCTTTAGTTTTCCAATCACTATTTCAAATTTATAGAGCTATTCCTCATTCTCACACTTAGGTTCCTCTCAAATAAATATATTCCTATATTGTCCAAAATGTTTATGACTATCTTGAATTCAATCCATGGAGGAGACTAGTTCTTTGGTATAGATAATATAGTCATAAGAATGGTCTTAGGGTTCACTAGATTATTATACAAGCTTCTAAGAAT
>VDFB02142798.1:0-25847 GCA_007258455.2 Sequoia sempervirens
TCTTTATCAAGTTCGCCATCTTCAACCTTGCTTTGGATTCATCAAATTGACCTAAGGCGTGCCCTTTAGATAACTTCAGTTAGCAAATTTGATTGCAAAGAGAAATTCGCCATCTTCACCAATAAATATGCTAAAAATAGCTAGCCTTTTGGAAGTTCAGTTTGGCCTTCAAGAATGCGCCAACTTCATGCTTTAATCAAATATAATCTAAAAATAGCAACCCTTTTCAAACTAAAGTTGCCATTGCCTTGAAAAGTGCGCCATCTTCACCAATATCTTGCTTCACTTTTCAAAAACTAAAAATAGCGACCCTTTTCATGAGTGAAGTTATTAACTTCAAATTCGCCATACTTCACTAAAAATGCTTCATGCTTCACAAATAATGCTTCATGCTTCAATTCGTCCCTTTTGAACTTCAGTTGACATTTGATGAAGCGCCATCTTCACTAAAACTTTCTCAATTTTGACCAAATTCGCCATGCATGCAAACTTCAGTTGACTTTTAGTAATAATCTTCAGTTAAACTTAACATGCAATCAAGTTAACTGAACATGCAAGGTATTTAACTCGACATGCAAACTGAAAGTTCACTCCACATGCCAATAAACGAACTGAAGATGACAACCCAAAAATCGTTCAGTCTAACTGCAGTTAGAACTCCAGTTAAGGTGTCCATTCAACTCACTTTCGAAAATTCAACTTTTAACTCTTGGGCGAATTCCAGACTTAGCCAAATTTCATGAAAATTTAAGCTAAAAACCTCTGCCGGGACCTCTGTTCATCCTCTGACACCGGTTGACTGACTTCTCCGATTGGCTGGCTGACAGGTGCATCGCAAAGCTTGGTAAAAACTGATCAAATGATATCTTGAGACTGCATGTCATAAAACTGACATCTGAAGACTCAAAAATCCAAGCGCCTTTTTCAAAAGCTGCGCTTTTTCCCTGACTTAGTCAAATTTTGACTTCTGCATTTCGTACGAAGGAAAAAACAAAATCCTTCATAACTTTCATTTTCTTAACTTTCAGGACTGGAACTCAAGTTCACTGCGAAGCTAAGCTCGTTCTGCACGACGGCTGCAAAGGCACATTTCCCCAGAAAACATCATCTGAGGGGTGAAAAACAAGAGCGCCCCTTTCAAAAGTTGCTCTTTTCATTCCAGACTTAGCCATTTCTGGAAACGACAAAAATAATATAAAAACCTTGACTGCAGGCTGCTGAGACATCTTCTGATCTGACGGAGATAGGCAACAGAAAGCTGAACGTAACACGGACACATTGAATATCTGAAATCATCAGAAAGAAGGCATTAAAGGCTTGAAAAGCTTGGGCGCCTTTCTCAAAATGTGCTCTTTTGCTCTTTCTTCTGATATTTTGACTAAGATTTAACCCAACATTTGACCTCCGGTTCAGACGCTTCAGCAACTCAGATTCACCCTCTGACGGATGCGTCGCGAAGCTCGAACAAATGTGAGATAAACATCTTGGGTGGCATTCAGCCAAAAACCTACGTCTGGCACCTCAAAAAGATGGGCGCCTTTCTGAAAAGCTGCGCTTTTCTCCAGTGTTAGCCAATTCTTGCTTTCGCCTCGATTTGCACTGTATCTTCCGTAACTCGAACAAAACAGGTCCGTTTGATAGGCTTGATAGCTCACTGCGAAGCTGACGTGATGCCGGACAAATGTCTGCTGGAGGTGACAAACCCTAAAAACAGGATCTGAGCCCCTAAAAGATAGGGCGCCTATTTCAAAATGTGCTCCCTTCTCCAGAGATAGAAAATTTTGATGTTTTTCTTTCAAATTTTCACTTTTCTCAAATCTCTTCGGTAACAGACTGACATAGTACTGACACCAACTCCATATTTGAAAACCCCAAAAACGACCATTTGACAACACTTTAACAAGATTAAGACTCAATTAAGCAAAATGCCTTAGTGAAGCAAAAATTTTGGTTTTGGGTACAACAATACTTTAATTACTTAAGCTAAACTTAGGAGTGTTTTTTTTATTATTAGATTGGACTATTTATAGGTCAAATTGTCTCATTGCATAGGATTAGGACACTTGTCACAATCTTATCAAATCCTCCTCTAGGGTTTGCACTTTTGCTTTTATAAGCATTCATTTGTACTTTGTAATTTCATTCACATTCATTATTCAATACAAAAGACATATCAGATGCTTGTGTGAATCAATCATTACTCTCTTGGTTGCATAGCAAATCAGTTGCTTTGATCTCTTGTTTGTGATAGGCCTTTTGGTTGTAGGTGATTTTTGGGAGCTGTGGGGTTCACTATCAACTCCAACATGGTATCAAAGCACCAAATTTCTAACTTATTGTCCAAATTTTGAGAGATCCAGCCTTGAGAGAAAAATCAGCTTATTCTAGAGTGAAACATGCATCGCCGTTGAGTCCAAAATGGTCAAAAACCTAAGGAACCCTTGTCGAATCGCTCAAATCTGAGCGGTTGCAAAAAGTGATTCTTTTTTAAGGGTTGCATAGATCCCAAGAATCTGTATGGTTGTACCGCACCGGGTCTACATGCCTTTGTGCAAAAAAAAAATCACAAATAGTCTTTTAAAATCTTTGGTTTTTTGTTTTTTTCTCTAGCAATTTTTTTGAAGATTTTTTTTTAAAGCAAAAAAAGTATTTTGTAGGGTACCAAATTACCCTACGCAAGTTTTTTGCATACCTGCAGGCGAATACCATCGACAGGCCTACATTTGGCTTCTCACCAACTGTCACTAGCCCTTAACCTCCCATCAACCCCTTATTCGGCAACTGACGACTCTCTCCAATGAATCTCGAACAACGACTAACACGGCGATTGATGGAATCTCCAAAGATATTGTCAATATTCCTTACTACCGACGACCGTGAAATTCTTGACCATTGCGCATTCGATGACAAAATATTCCATCGAGATTAGCATATACCATGTGCCTTTTGGAATATTATGACCATCAAATTTTTTTAATAATGATTGGGTTTTTTTGCAAGTTGAGGGGAATACTTCAATTTTTAAATTTACTAATACTTTGTTTACTCACAGGGATGTATTCCAACATACTCTAAAAGTAAACGAGAATAACTTACAGAACATAACGTACGTACTAGAACATAGTGCACAGAATAATCATACTATCTTTATTGAAGTAACATATGCCAGTAAATAACATAATAGTCTCCAAAATCATATGAATATAATCAACATAACCATAACAACCATAACAGTGTTTCTTGACTAAATGACTCCAATACATATAGTACACTGGCAGTAGTTGAGATCTCGACTGTCTCATCCCTTCATTACAACTAATTACTTTGTCAGGAACTTAATTCCTGAGACAACTAACTAACAGGACAAGTACATAGAAAATATTAACATTAACTAAAGTCTTATTCATTTATGAATCACTAACTAAAGTCTTATTTACTTATGACTCACGGCCAACCAAGTACACTCTCGGCCGACTATATCATCCCCCCCACAAGTAGTCTTCCAGATGACTGAAAACCAACAATGGGCTAGCCAAGTCTTTGTCTTTTTCGTTTAGTTGACTCTCCCCCTCCACTGCCATACATTGTGCATCCTCTAGCTATGTGTCCCTCTCTGTCAACTGCCTATCCCTCTTGCTTAAGACTGTGTTGGCGTTTAAATTCGCACCTCTGGTATGCGTATTTGAAATGGACAGCTATGCACAGATAAACTGCTCTTCAAATTAGGAGGGGAAGCTCCCTCTTGCTGATGGTGTTTGAAAGAAAGTAAACTAAAACTAAGTTGCCTATCTTTTTGATCAGCTTAGAGCACAAGGTTTATTAAACACAAACGCCGCAGCTGAGATTTTCTGTTTTAAGACCTTCAACTACGACTAACTTAAACTAAAGACGTTCCTAACTTCTCAAGTAATATGCAGAGCGAGAGAAGCTAGAAATTAACAAGGTAGATTTTTGACAAAATACTTCAACAGACTTTTTCTCAACAAACATCTACACACTTCAATGTAAGTTGAAATCAAGATCATAAAAGCAGAACATAAATAACGGAAATCTGAGATTTTCGACCAAGGCAAAGGAGGCTCATGATTTTATTACTCAAATTTCTAGAACAAGATTCACTTCTAACATGCCTTGAACAAGAAAATTGCAGCTAAAGAGGCTTGCAATCTTGCTCTTACACAATAGAAATAGCAATCACACTAACTCCTTGTAGGCTAAAGAGGCTCAACAATTTGCTATCACAACACAATTGAATAATACTTGAGTAACAAATAGAAGGGCACAATAGGCTCAGCGTTTTTGTTCTCACTAGCACGGTTAAAGAAACTAATGAGCAAAGGCTCTTATTTATAGACAAGCAGAGGAGTAGGGAACCCTAAAATCTCCTTGCTTTCACAATCTAGGGCTTGCTCAGCAAGCAAGCTTTATTACTAAATCTAGAAAGAAGATAACATCTAACACCTAAGAAAGCGGGAAAAGCAGGAAATGCCAACTATTACATTTATCTTCTTTCTCTTCTTCAAAGAATGGATAAGAATCGTTCCAAGAATAGAAAGAAAGCGGAAAGTAAGCTTCTAGATGAAAGCTGCTTTAAATCTCAATTATATCCGCTAAAAAGCAGGAAACTGTGTCCCGGTTAGGTGCATTGATACCATCTAAGGCAATATTTTGATTCTCCAAGATCTCCTCGCCTTCTGTGATCAAACTTAGAGAATCCTTCACTTCTTTGGCTGCTTTATGAGTTTTGTTCTTGAAAAACATCGCTGCCCGAAAAGATGACTCACTAATTGATAACTTGGCGGCTCTGCAACTTTATATAAATTTCTGACACCTCTGCACAACTCTTTTCTAATACCTTTCCTTTTTCTCATATCACACCTCCTCGTGTTCTTCAGCTGAGATGATGAAGTTTTGACATAGTGCTGATTTGGTCTTAAACTCGAGGGAAGTGTACTCCATATTGAAAACCTTGAAGAATGACTGTAAACTTGCCTATGTTTAGACAAGCTTTTGAGCAATTTTCTATTTTTAGAATGCTGGTTTTTCAGCCTCAAGCGGACAAATTTTTGGAAAATTTTCTGAGATATGGGTTTTGCTCGGAATTTCGTGGCAATACAACCCAGATCGTCTGTTTTTGAAAATATTGAATTTTGACTGAAAAAGCAGCAAACCCTAATTTCTTCAAATTTTCACCAAAAAAGCTGGCACCTGGGTTTTGTTCAGAATACAATTAGAAATGGACCCAGTTGATCAGATTTGAAAAACACTGATGGCTGATCGAAAAAGCAGCCAACCCTAGAATTTGAAATTTTCTTGAAAAAGCTGTGATATGGATTTTCTTCAGAAGATTGTTTGGAGAGGACCCAAATGATTGAAAACTGAATGCACTGAGGATTTCACTGACATGCAAAATAAAAGCAACTGCTGCAACTTGATGAAGTTCTTTGAAAATTTCTTCAGAAGATTGAGTGAAAAAGACCCAGGTGATTGAAAATTTGAAAACCTCGGCCTTCTTGAAAAGTTTGATCTTCTGGATAAAAAAACTTGAAAAAGCAAGGGTTTATGCTTGTTGATCTGAAAAATCTGATGAAAAACCAGCAAATATGAATTCTTGGATCATAAAAATTCTTCAAACTTGCTGCTCCAACTTTCTCCTTTGAATGCTACCTGCAAAAATAATGAAAATTACATGAAAGAAAGATGTTAAATAGACTTAGGGTTTTGTTTTACTTTGCTTTCTTTTGCTTTTATTTCCAAAACCCTAAAATCTCAGTTCCTTGAACTTGGACGCCATCTTCTGAAATATACCGAGCCAAATTTTTTTTTTGATTTTCACAAATGATCAGATTACAACATTACAACAGTGCACCCGTTAAGGTTAGGTGGATAAACCTAAACGTGCAAGAAAGCAACCCTAACCAGAATGGCGCCGATGATGGCGAGCATTGGTCAGAGGATCTGAATGAAACTGCTTATGCTGTAACTCTAACCAGAATGGCACCGATGATGGTGAGCATTGGTCAGAGGATCTTCTACACTATTACAGAAGGGAACTCAACGTCAAGTATGTGCTACCCAATCCAGTACGGAGTGAGGGGCGACCATATGACGGAGTGAATACAGAAAGCAAATGCTTGAAATAAAATGCTGAAAGTGGAAACTGCTCAACACCCAGAATGTGCTTGCTCACCCAGAATGGGAGGTAGCGACCATAGGGCGGAGTTTACTATTTCAAACTAATACTGAAAGCAAGAACGAGAATTACAAATAATGACAAAGTAATATTACGAACACTGGTCAGTACTACTGCCAGTTTACAAATATAATGATTGCCTGCAATGTCAAGATATCAGATGCTCCTCAAATGAAATGTTCAACAATGAATCTGCTACAATCTTTAAGTAATTCACAGTGCCATTACAATCATATAATGCCGATTTGTGTATGCTGTTCTGACAGATCTGTACTTTAAAAATGAATAACCAGCAACTTACAAATCCACGATAATGTTCATAACTTGTTCCAGAATCATCCGATTAACACGAGACCTGATGCAAAATGTCCTAATAATGATGGCGACCAAACAAAGACTCTACAACTGATCACAAAGTTTCAGATTTATTTTTCACGGATCCCAAGACAAAATCAAGAGGTACGGCCCAGCTGAAAGGTACGGCCTTCTCTTAAAAATTCAATTCTTAACAATAAAATCTGAAAACTTAGGAATTGGGGCGCCTACCCTAGACAATGAGAAATAGATGATACCCAGAACTCTTCTTTTTGTATTTTTTGATTTACAATTAAAAACGTGAATCTGCTGTAGTAAAAGATGCCAAAATGCTGAAACAATAAATGCCAACTAATGATCTAACAATGCAAAGCGGGAACACAAATTTGGATGAACTAAGATGTACTCACAAAAGATTGAATTCACCACTAGATGTTGTCTTTCGAACACGAAGTGATGCCCAATGCTAGGAGGCCTTCATTCCTCGAAGCGATTCCAGAGCCAATCCGGCAGCATAACAGTATATTTTCCAAAGATGATCCAATGATGCACCAAGACTCCCTTTTATAAATCTTCCGTTGACTTCACAAAACCCTAAAATGAGCTTTTAGGTCAAAAACCCTATTCCCTCAAGGATGGGCGTACTTTTCCTTCAAGGCTTCAGTTTGACATTTTAATTAAATATCATTCTTGAAATATGCGCCCTTCAACCCTTTGTTTTGACTTAGGGAAATATTAAATCATTTCTCAATGAAGGCGCCACCCTCAAGGAACCACCTTTTAAACACAACATTAAGTCATTAAGTCTAAGCCAAGGGTCAACGTTTAATTATAATTAAACGTGACTTTTAAATTAAATGACTTAACTTATTTCTCCGACGGTGCCCGAAGCCAAAACAGAAGAAGTCAACTGATCATTCGAGCAGTCAGCCATCCACGAGCTCATCTGGAAACGCCAAAAATAGAGATTTACTAAAAATAGTAAATTCCAAAAAGTACTCTGAATGCTGAGACGAACATACCACTGCCGAAGCCCTCTGAAAACCCAGAAGGAATCCGCCATTAAAACTATCATCTCCCAGCAATGATCTCCTCAAAATTAGGAAACCCTAATTTTAACATCCGACTAGCCTCCGGGTTCCCAAAGAAAGGCTAACGGTCACTGAAAATGTCAGGCTTGAAATGGGGACATTACAGTCCGCCCTCCCCGAGATTGCTTGTCCTCAAGCAATCGCAAACTAGGATGTTGCAATATCTCATCACTTTCCCAAGTTGCATCCTCCATAGGCAGGTTCTTCCACTTTACCAAACATTCTCTGATAGTTCTATTCCTCAAGGAACGTTCTCTGACATCAAGTATCTCTCGGGAACTAGAACCAACTGTCCTTCTTCATCCAGCGGTGGCAACTGTGAAGAAGCAACTACATTGTGTCCAAGTGCCTTCTTGGGAGACCGCGTGGAAGGCGTTATGCACTGCTATCTGAAGGTAGCTCTAATTCATAAGCTATTGCCCCAACACATGACCCTAAATGGCCCATAGAAGCGAGGTTTGAGCTTCAGCTCCACTCTTCTTGAGAGTTGACTGTCTATAAGGTTGTAAGCGGAGATAGACCATATCCCCAACCTCAAAAGAACGCTCTACACGCTTCTGATCAGCATACAACTTCTGCTGATTTTGTGCAATCTGCAAATTATCCTTCAAGGATCTCATTATGTCCTGACTATGCTGCAACAAATCCTTGGCTAATGGTGCTTTGCTGTCACCAAACACCAAATCTGCAAAGCTGGGTGCTTCATACCCATAAAGTGCCAAGAAAGGAGACATTTTGATTGACATATGGAAGGTAGAGTTGTAGCAGTACTCGCCTATATGCAGCCACTTAACCCAAGCTTTCTGCTGTTCGACACATAATTTCTCAAGTAGCCTTCCAACCACTTGTTCACCACTTCTGTTTGCCCATCAGTTTGAGGGTGATAACTCGTGCTTGGAGTGAGCACAGTACCACTCATTCTGAAAACTTCCTGCCAAAAGGTACTTAGGAACTTGCTGTCCCTATCACTTACAATATTCTTTGGCAACCCATGAAGCCTAAACACTTCTCGAAAAAACAAATCTGCAACTTGGGCTGCAGAAAAAGTGCTGGTAATGGCAAAGAAATGAGCAAACTTGGTTAATCTGTCAACTACCACGTAAATGCAATCCTTCCCTTGGGCCTTGGGCAACCCAGTGATGAAATCCATTGAAATGCTTTCCCATTTTTGATTGGGAATTGGAAGTGGTTGCAGCAACCCGGCTGGCAATGTATGCTCATTTTTATTTGCTTGACAAACAGGACATTCCTGAATGTAGCGTTGAACCTCCCTCTTCAAACCTTTCCAAGAAAACCTTTCTCGGATCTGCCTATAGGTCTTGAAAAAACCTTGGTGACCAGCAACTGGAATGTCATGAAAATTCAAAAGAATCTTCTTCTTGAGCTTAGAATCAGCCACTAGAAAGATTCTTCCCTTATAATGGATCAATCCCTCAACCACCTGGTACTTTTCATCATGAAAAATACCTTCCAGAATGCTGGTTGCAAACTGATTTTTGGCATAATCAGCAAGCAACATGTCTCTCCAATCTGCAGTAAGCTCACACAAGGAGCTAAGATGAGGCCTTCTGGAGAGAGCATCGGCCACGACATTATTTTTCCCTTTGACATATTCAATGTCAAAGTCGTAAGCTTGAAGCTTACTCACCCATTTCTGTTGCCTCTCATTCAAATCTTTCTGGTGCATAAAATGCTTGAGGCTGTTGTGGTCAGTCTTAACCACGAATTTGTTCCCCACCAAGTACTGTCGGAACTTGGCTAATGCATGCATAATGGCAAGCATTTCTTTGTCATAAATTGAATATGATCTTTCCACACCCCTTAATTTTCGGCTTTCAAACACAATAGGGTGTTTGTCTTGCATCAGGCAGCACCAACTCCTTCACCCGATGCATCACATTGCAGCTCGAATGGTTTGGAGAAATCAGGGATAGCCAAAACTGGGCACGAGCTCATGATTCTTTTAAATTTGTCAAAAACAACTTGAGCCTTTTCTGACCAAACAAAGGCTCCCTTTTTGGTGAGATCAGTAAGGGGAGCAGCATTCTGAGAATACCCCTTAACGAACCTCCGATAGAAACCACAAAGCCCCAGGAAACCCTTACTCTGAGTCAAATTTTCAGGTGGTGGCCAATCAACCACTGCTTTGATCTTCTCCGGATCCACCTTCACTCCCTCAGCACTGATGATGTGGCCAAGGTACAATAATTCTTCCATTCCAAATTCACATTTGGAAGCTTTAGCAAACAGACTCTCAGACTCCAGAATACTAAGCACTTCCTCCAAGTGCTTGAGATGATCGCCCCAAGTCTTGCTGTAGATCAGAATATCATCAAAAAAAATCAACACAAACCGCCTTAACTGATTCTGAAACACATGGTTCATGCAAGACTGAAAGGTGGCCGGTGCATTAGTCAAACCAAATGGCATGACTAAGAATTCGAAGTGGCCATAGTGACATCTGAAAGCTGTCTTTTCCACATCTGATCCCCTCATTCGTATCTGATGGTAACCCGAACGCAGATCAATCTTTGAGAAGAACTTAGCCCCATGTAGCTCATCAATGAGCTCATCTATTCTGGGAATGGGGTATCTATTCTTGATGGTGCTTTGGTTCAAAGCACGATAGTCCACGCACATGCGCATGGTACCATCCTTCTTCTTTACAAGAACCACTGCAGAAGCAAAGGGGCTCTTGCTTGGGCGTATGAAACCCATCTCCAAAAGTTCTCGGATATTCTTCTCGATTTCATCCTTTTGCCTCTTTGGATACCGGTATGGAGTTGTGATCACCGGTTTAGCTCCTTCCTTGAGCTCAATGATGTGTTCTGAACCTCGATCAGGAGGGGGTCCAGGAGGTAAATCATCAAACACTTTACTCTTTTTGGTGAGTAAAGACTGGATATCAGGAGGATGCTCTATTTTCGTTTCAGCTGGACTCGCTGGAAGAATCATACACTCAGCAGCCCATTCCACTTGGTCATGACGTATCAACCTTGCCATCCTCTTGAATGACACAATCCGAGGGCCACCATTTGACATTCCTCGCAACACCACCTTCTTCCCATCGGATTGGAATTTCAACTCCATAGTCTGCAGATTCAACGAGATCTCTCCAAGAGATCGCAGCCATTGGATACCTAGAACTGCATCAGTATCCCCAATGTGAACAACATAGAAGTCATCTTTGACTTCGTAGTTACCCAACTGCATGGTCATGTTAGATATCTTCTTAGTGCAAGTAATATGAAATCCATCGGCAACCATGACCTTGAATCCTTCGAACTCCTCTGTTTGCAGCCCCTTCTTGGCTACCACAACTTCATCAATGAAGTTATGAGTTGCTCCCGTATCGATCAAAGCAACGATTCGCTGCCCTTTGACCATACCACGAACCTTAAATGATTCATTTCTTTGAAAACTGGAAAGTTGAGCTAAAACTCCACCACTTCCCTTCTCATCTCCGGACTCTTCTGGAGCTCTATCTTCTTCATTTCCTTCAAAATCAGATTGCTGGTCGGAAAAATCAGAACTACTTTCCCCAGCAGAATAGTACTCAATCTGATTGAACTTGACCCCTTTAGGACAAACATGGTCTTGAGACCATTTTTCCTGGCACCGAAAACACAACCCCTTTCTTCTGAGTTCATTTAGGGTTTCTTGGTCCAATCTGGTAACATGGGGATTGCGATTCTTGAACTCCTTGTTCTGAGGTCTCAAATTATTTTTATACTGAGGCCTTTTTCCTTTATCCCTTTTCTGAAAAGGGGAATTTGACTGAAATTTCGCCTTAGGAGCAGCCCACTCCATGTTTCTTGCCTTTTTCATGGCCTCTTGCAGTGTTGGAGGATCAAAGGCTTTAATCCAGCCTTTGAGGGGTTCTGTCAACCCTTCACTAAAAAGAATTACCAATCTCCTTTCTGTGATTCCAGTCACCATGACTGAGAGTCTCTGAAACTCCGCGATGTAGGCTTCAACTGTGCCATACTGTCTCAATTGAGCAAGCTCTCTGAAATGGATCTCAGGATCTTTTTTCTCAAACCTTTCGATGAGCCTAGTGGTGAACTCATCATATGTTGTGATAGACCGATGGCCTAGAGTGACGAGGCCATGGTACCACCACTCGTGCGCCACCCCATCAAGGTGTAGCGTAGCGAACTTGATCGCTTCTTCTTCCGCCATTGGTCTGAGAGCTAGATAATTATCCAGCTTTTGAATCCATGCTCGGGCTGAACTTGTATCACTCCCATCAAAATGAGGTAGTGTAACTTTGTTGACAGCTTGGTACAAGTCTCCTTGATTTGATGGTCTTCGTTGATCAAAGTTTCTTCCTTGCCCTTTGTTTTTTCTCTTATGATCCATGAAATCATTGAAGGACATGTCCATCCTAATGTCGGCGGGTAAAGAGTCATACTCTGTACGGCCATGCCTCAACTGCTCCACGAATGAAGCATTCTCTTCAGGATCTGGCTGAGTGACTACAGGAGCCACAAAAGTGGGTTTGAAAGGTCGGGACGTGATGTAAGTGTTGTTGGACACCGTCCGGGCTGCATGCTCATCATGCTGATTGGAAGCACTATGCTCCCCTCTATGGCTTGAGTTGTTTTGCGGAATGGTATTGTGGCCCACTCTTCCCATCATGAGTGAAACCATATCCATTAACGCATCCATCTTCTTCTCAAATCTCTGTCCTGGACTGATGGACCTCTCTCTGCCCTTACCACTGTCATCTCTACTGTTGGTAACCCTCTCGTTACCACCTACTGATCTTTCACCTTCTGCCATAGCTGATTCCTGAGAAGACTCCCAATGAGCCCTCAAGACTTCTGAAGCTGTCTGACCCTCTGGAGGCTGATGAAGCTGGAACTGTTTTCCAACTTTCTTGTCTTCCCTTGCAAAGTATCTCTTTTCTCTGTCACTCATAGACAGACTGATCACAGGCTGGCAGGATCCTGGCTCTGATACCACTGAAATATACCGAGCCAAATTTTTTTTTTTGATTTTCACAAATGATCAGATTACAACATTACAACAGTGCACCCGTTAAGGTTAGGTGGATAAACCTAAACGTGCAAGAAAGCAACCCTAACCAGAATGGCGCCGATGATGGCGAGCATTGGTCAGAGGATCTGAATGAAACTGCTTATGCTGTAACTCTAACCAGAATGGCACCGATGATGGTGAGCATTGGTCAGAGGATCTTCTACACTATTACAGAAGGGAACTCAACGTCAAGTATGTGCTACCCAATCCAGTACGGAGTGAGGGGCGACCATATGACGGAGTGAATACAGAAAGCAAATGCTTGAAATAAAATGCTGAAAGTGGAAACTGCTCAACACCCAGAATGTGCTTGCTCACCCAGAATGGGAGGTAGCGACCATAGGGCGGAGTTTACTATTTCAAACTAATACTGAAAGCAAGAACGAGAATTACAAATAATGACAAAGCAATATTACGAACACTGGTCAGTACTACTGCCAGTTTACAAATATAATGATTGCCTGCAATGTCAAGATATCAGATGCTCCTCAAATGAAATGTTCAACAATGAATCTGCTACAATCTTTAAGTAATTCACAGTGCCATTACAATCATATAATGCCGATTTGTGTATGCTGTTCTGACAGATCTGTACTTTAAAAATGAATAACCAGCAACTTACAAATCCACGATAATGTTCATAACTTGTTCCAGAATCATCCGATTAACACGAGACCTGATGCAAAATGTCCTAATAATGATGGCGACCAAACAAAGACTCTACAACTGATCACAAAGTTTCAGATTTATTTTTCACGGATCCCAAGACAAAATCAAGAGGTACGGCCCAGCTGAAAGGTACGGCCTTCTCTTAAAAATTCAATTCTTAACAATAAAATCTGAAAACTTAGGAATTGGGGCGCCTACCCTAGACAATGAGAAATAGATGATACCCAGAACTCTTCTTTTTGTATTTTTTGATTTACAATTAAAAACGTGAATCTGCTGTAGTAAAAGATGCCAAAATGCTGAAACAATAAATGCCAACTAATGATCTAACAATGCAAAGCGGAACACAAACTGGATGAACTAAGATGTACTCACAAAAGACTGAATTCACCACTAGATGTTGTCTTTCGAACACGAAGTGATGCCCAATGCTAGGAGGCCTTCATTCCTCGAAGCGATTCCAGAGCCAATCCGGCAGCATAACAGTATATTTTCCAAAGATGATCCAATGATGCACCAAGACTCCCTTTTATAAATCTTCCGTTGACTTCACAAAACCCTAAAATGAGCTTTTAGGTCAAAAACCCTATTCCCTCAAGGATGGGCGTACTTTTCCTTCAAGGCTTCAGTTTGACATTTTAATTAAATATCATTCTTGAAATATGCGCCCTTCAACCCTTTGTTTTGACTTAGGGAAATATTAAATCATTTCTCAATGAAGGCGCCACCCTCAAGGAACCACCTTTTAAACACAACATTAAGTCATTAAGTCTAAGCCAAGGGTCAACGTTTAATTATAATAATTAAAACGTGACTTTTTAAATTAAATGACTTAACTTATTTCTCCGACAGTGCCCTGAAGCCAAAACTGAAGAAGTCAACTGATCATTCTGAAGCCGGAAGTCAACCATCCTGAGCTCATCTGGAAACTGCCAAAAATAGAATTTACTAAAAATAGTAAATTCCAAAAAGTACTCTGAATGCTGAGACGAACATACCACTGCGAAGCCCTCTGAAAACCCAGAAGGAATCCGCCATTAAAACTATCATCTCCCAGCAATGATCTCCTCAAAATTAGGAAACCCTAATTTTAACATCCGACTAGCCTCCGGGTTCCCAAAGAAAGGCTAACGGTCACTGAAAATGTCAGGCTTGAAATGGGGACATTACATCTTCCTTCTCTTGCAATTTTGAAACTTTTGAAAATCTCGAAAATTTTTCTAAGGCAAGAGAAGTTGGGCGCCCTTTCTTCACCAGAGGCGCCCACTTTAAGCAGAGTTAGTCAAATTTTTGGCATTTTCAACTTTTCTTCATTTTGACCTCCTACTTTGCCTCTGATTTCCGGTTTGCAGACTGATCCGACAGGCGAGTTGAAAGATCCATCACGTAGCTTGACTGATTCTAAGAAGGTTGTTCTGGAGGTGCCTTTGGCGAAAAACTTCGTTTGGACCTTCGAATTCATGGGAGCCTTTTCCTTCCAGGGGCACCCATTTTACCCAGAGTTAGCCATTTTCATGATCTTCAAATTTCTTCATTGACTCCTCTTCTACAGATAATCTCATTGAATCTGGAGCTCCGAGCATCGGATTGTTTGCCTATTGTGCTCATCGCGAAGCTGACGAGATATGAGGAAGGGTCTTCTGGGATGAACTCTGTCAAACAATAAATTCTAAACCCTCAAAAGCTTGGGCACCCATCTTGGTTGGGGGCGCCCATGTTCACCAGACTTAGTTTATTTTCCACTTTTTTGTGTTTGCTTCTGAACTTTGAAATTCAGCTCTTGCCGAACCCTCTGTTCAGCTTCTTGTATCTGGCGACTGCGACCTCCGATTGACGAGCTGAATATCTCGTTGGAGAGCTGGATCAACTGTGAAGGGATTACGTTAGAGTCTCATCTGCAAATTCATCTATTTCACCCCTTGAAATCTTGGGCGCCTTTTCTCTCCTAGGGCGCCCAAACCTTCCAGACTTAGCCATTTTGTCTGTTTTTCAACTTCAAGTTTGAAACCTTCGTTCTGTACCCTTGACTTCGTTCTGAATTTTCCAGAGAATGACCAGTCGAAAGATCTGACGAAGACAGGCATCACGAAGCTGGCTGAATATTGAAGAGATTGAGTACCTTCTTAAACCCTAATTACTGGATTTGCCCCTTCAAAAAGCTGGGCGCCCTTCTTCACCTGGGGTGCCCAAAGTCTCCACACTTACAATTTTTGATAATTTTCATGCTCTTCATTCTGACTTCTGTGTGAATCCTTCCTGTTAAGCTTCGAATCCCGGATGACTGGGTAATCTGATGACTGCACCGTCGGACTCGTCGCGAAACTGACAGAGAACTGAACAACTTTGGTTGGAGGCGCAAACCCTAACTTTAACATTTAAATCCCTAAAAAGGTGGGCTATCTTCACCAGGGGTGCCCAAGTCTGGTAGTGTTGAAAATTTTCATCATTTTTCATTTTCTTCCTCGTTCTTTGTGCATGTTCATTTTACCTTCTGTTGAATGCTTTGAATGTTGAATTTGACACCTGGCAGCCAATTGACCTCCATTGATGACCTCAGAGCTCCTGATGTGCTTCTGAAAAAGCAGAATAGACCTAGTAGGGCAAAACTGATTATTTTGAGATTATGACTGCACCAGCCTGATATGGACGTATTTTGAGCCAATCAAAATCAGTTTGGACCCTATCAGACCAACTTTCTATTTTTAGAAAGTTTTGCCAGTATCCATTTCCAAAGAAACCCAGAAAAACCCATAAAATGTTACTAATTTTAGAAAATTTCTAAAAATAGCAGTTTTCCTAAAATTTAGGGATGAAAAATTGAGATTTGGGTTTTGTTGATTAAGCTGCTCTTAACAGACCCAAATCGTCAGATTTTGACAATTTTGTGTTTTAACCCCTCATGCAAGACTTGCACACCCAAATTTTGACCTTTTTGACTGATTTAACAAGACTTTTACTCATTTCTTCAAAATGTCTAAGTGTAACAAAATTTTTAATTTTGGGGTACAACAGACTGCATCCTTCTCGGCCAACATCTGGTCCTTCTCTACCAATTGCCTCTTGAGAGGGGCAACTCTCGTCTACTCAACAACCATCACCTGAGCCAACTGAGCCAACACTTTGTTCCTCTCAACCAGTACTCGATCTTTCTCTGCTAACTCTCGCCTAGTAGTCTTGTCGACTTCATAAACGCCAAGATCCTCTTGGCCTCATATACCACTAAGGAATCATGTCCCATGTCCAATTGTGATGGTGTTGTGCTACCTGTGGGGCTAGGTGAACTAACTATGATATTGGTGACTTTGGGGGTGAGGCTGGTGGCTCTGGTTGTACTGTGGTGGTTGGTTACACTAGGATTTGGTAATTCAATTGAATTTGATGGGGGTTTGGGGGAAATTCCCCCAGCAGGGTCAAGGGATAGCGCCCCTTGCGAGGGTTTGGGGGTAGCGCCCCTTGGAGGGGTTTGGGGGCAGTGCCCCTAGCAAGGTTAAGGGGCAGCGCCCCTCGCGGGGTTCGAGGGCAATGCCCTTGACACACTCCTTGTCGTGGTACAGGGCGGGGTTGAGGGGTAGCGCCCCCGCTGCCAAGACTAATTTAAGACTTCCAAGACCACACAGAATTGCATTGCGTGCATCATTTTCATGAATTTTCAAGAGGTTCTAGATCTTGTTGGCAAAGCCAAAAATTAGAGATTTTAACATTTTTAACCATATGATCCAATGCCTCCTTTTCCCAACTTCCTTTAGCCATACTAATTTCTCTTTTACTGATGCCTTCTCCATATACCGTACAACCATTTTCGCTGCAATTCCTCCCCTTGTATGGCGTACGACATTTTTCATGCCACCTCCCATACTCGCCAACTTGTCTTTTAATTTCTGTCCAATTACTTTGCACTTTGTGTCATTTTTTGGAGTTAAGCAACGTACAAAAAATTTCTTTTGTATGTCAATGAGCTTAGAAACTTGTGCGGATCTTTTGTTCCTGTGAAGTTGTACAACCTTTCTTATTTGAAATTGTACGAACTTTCCCTCTTGAAGTCGTATGAATTTTTTCTCCTGTATGGATTGTGGTGAACTTGCTCACCGTATCCTATCTTGTCTTGGGCGCTCGATTTCTTCCTGTAATCTGGTTGTCTTCTGACTCGACGGTTTCTGATCCTGGCACTTGACTCCATACTGTGAAACCCTTTGTTGCTGTGCCTTATACGTTTTAATTCTCAGTTGTACGCTTGTCTTCACCTTTATCCCACCTTGTACGACTTTTCTCCAACCTTGTATGGCCTTGTCTGGATTGTTCGAATTTGCTTGAATTCTCTTCTTCCTTTGTCAGGATCCTTGAATGCTTTGTACAGACTTTTTATTTTGCCAATGTACGGCCTTTTTATTTTAAAAACTCATACGGATTTCTTGCTCTCCTCAATTCGTACTACCTCAGTGACTTTAGGAATTTGTACTGTCCGTACTTTTCCCACTCGTACGGTCGACGCTTTATCCCATCATGCAACTTCCTTCTGTTTTATTCTATGGCAAAACTCTCCTGGAGTCATATGGACGAGTCTCTCTTTACCTTTATTTGCCTCAATATCGTATGGCCAAGTCGTATGATACTCTATGCTTGATTAGTTTGGTTTTGGCTCGGGATAATGTTTTGGACTTATTCCCCTGATTTGGCCGCACGACATCCTTCCTGAGTGATATATAAACTTTAATACTTTTTATTTTAATACTTCTCACTTTATTAGATTTTTTAATCTTTTTGAATTTTTTAATATTTTTGCCTTCGTCTTTTTTTTCTCTATTCATCTCTTTTTGTTCTCTCCTTGTCTCCTTTTTCTTTCTCTTCGTCTGTTTTTTTCTTTTTTTCTAATTTTTTCTCACTACCTCATACTTTGTCACGTTCCAACTTGTCGACTATTGTATCATCCAGTTCTGGTACTCTCTCTTTGTACTCTCTGTACTTGGTCGGAAGTGTTTGGTTGGACGTGCCCTTTTCTTCCACGATTTCTCCGATCTGCAGCATTTTACACTCTCGATGGAACATCTCGTAATCCTCCATTTGCCAATGAAATAGACCGTTTAGGGAGCTTGTCTCATCCTTCTAGCAACTCTCAAGTTTGAGTACGCCATCAACGTTCAGTTCCATAGCCTTCCTCCCTTCGTCGACATCCAACTCTCCTCCGTCAGATTTTGATTTGGAGGAAGCCAATTCTTTGCTCACAACTTGGTTCTTCAAGTCAACGACGTACTTCCACCCGTTGCTCTCAATCAAGAGTGTGTTCCTCTTCCAGTTATGATCTACTCTAGCTACCACCAACCATCCTCTTCCGAGCAACGCATCATACGCCTTCTTTTGCAGTGGGATGACTACGAAGTTTAGTAGGAATGACTGTGTCTCGATCGTCACCTTTTGCGCCATCAATGTTCCCAACAACTTGATGCTGTGTTGATCGACACCCACTAATTGGAATGTCGGTGGCCAGAGTGTAGGCTTCTCGAGACTCTTCCATGTGTCTTTGAGCGGTATGTTGACTCCTGATCCTCCATCAACGATAGTGCTTGTTAGGATTTTCCCTCCGATCTCCATTTGCACGACTGCTGGCATTTTCTCGATGTTTGTTGTCAACGACATTGGGTCGATGGTGGTTTCGGTATCAATTCTTTCCTTTGACCTTCCTGCCATTGATGTTGGTCATCACTGACGATGTTCGTGATTGCCAGTCCCAACTGCGGCATAGTCTGGAGAAGGTCAGTCACCTTTATGGGTATGGTGGTTTGCAATACTTGCCATACGATGTTATTTTCCGCTTCCGACTGCCAAGAGGTGTTTGGATTCTCCAGAGGTGTTTTGTGTTCCTTCGTCATCTCCAGTTCCACTTTTGCTTCTGCTTCCTTCATTCTTTGTTTTTCCGTACGTGGATTTGGGTAGGTGGCCTTCTTTGTTTGCACTCTAGTAATCACCGGTACCGCTTGCTCCTCCACATCTAACATATGGATGCCTTTTTGTTTGGGGCAGGCAGTGTTTTCATGGTCACCTAGTCCACACCATTTGCATAATCTTCCACCCGAACTTTGGCCGTTCTGGCATTACCTGGCAAAGTGTCCTCACTTGTTGCAATTCCAGCATTGTATCATGGGTCGCCCTTTGTTGTCGTATTGTATTCTGCTTCTCGAACTTTTGTTGCTTCGATAACCTCCAAGGGATACATTGCTATTGTACTAGGGCTTCGATGGTGTATTCGGCAGTGTTGACGGTTCTTCCTGAGTGAAGAGTACTTGCGTACCCCTTGCTTTCAGATTGTATGGGCATTCCTTGATGGAATGTCCCATCACTTGGCAGATATTGTAGAATAACTTCTTCAGGTAGTTTGCTTTTGTGTGACCTTCCCCATTGCAATTCGTACACCATAGTTCTCTGGCTTCCCTTGCACTCTCCTTGTCGGCCTTCAATTCTTTCATCATTCTTATCATGTTCTTCCTCAGTGCTTGCACCATCTTGGACTCACCGTCGTTGTCGTCCGTACTCTACTCATCGTTCGTCTTCCTTTCCCTTGGGAGGATGTTTTGTTTTCACTCTTTATATCCATTGCCCGATTATACACTTCGTCATACGACGACGGAGGCGTGACTTTCATTTTCTTTCTCAGCGACAGGAGCAACCCTTCAATGAACCATTGCTTCTTTAGCCTGTCGGCCGGCTGGGTCTCTAGTGTGCTCAATAATTCATTTTGTCTCTGGTTGTAGGTTTGCACGTTCCCGTGCTTCCCTTGCTTCATATTGTAGATTTCTGCTACAATTTCACTGTCATCGCTAAGGAGTTTGAATTCATCTTGGAATGCCTTCTTGAGTGATCTCCATGATGCCCTATGTACTTGGTCCAACTTTGTGTACCAGTCGATGGCAATCTCTCAGCGTTGTTGGGAATGCTTTTAGCCAACAGTCCACATCATCTTGCCCGTTGGCCATCCATATCGTCTCGCATGTCTTGTAGTGCCGTATTGGATCTTCTAACCCGTTCCCTGTGAATTTTGGAAGCTTCTACCTCTCAATTGGCAGAGTCACCATCCTTCCCTGGTGCCCTCCTTGTGTGTTGGACTTGATTGGGCTAGTTCTCTCACAACGTCCTAGTGCATCACTTGCACTCTTAGCCACGTTTGAGTCTTCCCCGCGTCCTCTGTCGACGTCCTCTACACCTCGAGTCTCCTGGGGTTTGTTCCGATGCTCCCTCTGCCCTGGGGTCTTAGGCTCAGATCTTCCAACTCTTGGCCCTTCATCGTCTGATATAGACAATTCTCTCATATGACATATGCTTTTTTCAAGCTCTTTTGTCAATTCATTTTCATTTTCATTTATTTTATATTTTGCTCTATTTATTACTAATGGTGTTATGAAGTTCCCCTCGTTAGTTTCTCCACTAGGGTGGACAATATTTTGGTTTATTTCATTCCAGTCTTCATCTACTTCTTCGGTGGTTTGCTTTAATTTCCTCTTTCGGTTCTCTTGTTCTTTGAGTCTTAATGATCTCTGTACTTGTTCCTCGACAGTTTCTTTCCCTCTCAGTACTTGGTTTTTTCTTTGTTGAGGCGTACGGGCCTTAGTTGCCTGACGCACGTCTTCGGCTTGTTTCCCGTTCCTCCTCTTCCTACTTGGTTCTTTCCTCGTACCATTGCAGTATCTGTTTCCTTCCTTTTTCTTGATCCCTCTTGGCTTGGAGATCCTGTAGGATAATGTAGTGGCACACTATCAACCTTGGTAGTCTGGTGAGGAGATGGTCGACCTCTTGGTTGATGTGCAGTCTATCCAAGATGACCGATTGAGGGATCTCTCGCTTGAGAGCCTCCCTTCGTACGTGGTCCCTCAACGAGATTTCCCACAGACTATAGAGGTCTGTTTACTCCAGTAATGGTATTTCAATACACTATAGAAGTAAACTAGAAACACTGTCATTGAGTATGTAAAAGCATTCACAGAACAGAACAAATGTATATGAAGCATTGCAGTCTTTATTCATGTACTTGTAGTATTACATTATCATATCAACACACTCCCCCAACTACGAACCATACAACAACATAAATAGTTAACTGGTGTCGGTTGAGAGCACCAACCGTCGGCAACTGACAAGTACCAACTAATCCCAAGTGCTAACTAATCCGGAGTGCTAACTAGTCCGGAGGACTAAATCTCAGACAAAACATTATTTATTTATTCTATTTGCTAATTAACTATTTAGCAGCTTACATCATCCCCCCCTACAAAGTAGTCGTCTTCCAGACGATTGAAAATAAAAAATGCCAACTCCTCGTCCTTTTCGTGTAATTGATTCTCCCTCTGTGCTGAAAGTCGTTATGCATCGGCCACCTGGGTATCATTCTCTATCAATTGACCCAATACTCTATCCCTTTCTGCCAACCTCTCCTTGAGAGTTGTCACTCTCATTTGCTCGGTTGCCAACTGCTCTTGCAACTGTACTACGTTGGCTGGCTATATTGCAAATGGACAATTCCAATAAATCTGATGGGCGTTTGGGGGCAACGCCCCCAGCGGGGTCAAGGGGCAGCGCCCCCAGCAGGGGTCTGGGGGCAGCGCCCCTAGTGGGGTCAAGGTGCAGCGCCCCTTGCGGGGGTCTGGGGGCAGCGCCCCCAGCGGGGTCAAGGGGCAGCGCCCCTCGCGGGGTTCAGGGGCAGCACCCCTGGCGCGCTCCCTGTCGCGATACAGGGCGGGGTCGAGGGGCAGCGCCCCCGCCGCCAAGACCAATTTAACACTTCTAAAACCACTCGAAATTGCATCGCGCGCCTTATTTTCATGATTTTTCCACAGGTTCTGAATAGTGCTGACGAAGACAAAAAATACAGATTTTGCATTGTTTTTCTTAGACTTTACGTTCTCCAGGTCGATGCTTGGTACAGTGCTTCTTGTTCTGATGCGTACAGTCTCCTCCTAATTTGGGCATACAAAGTTTTTACTTTTGCTAAGTCGTACGACCTTCACATGATAATTGCGTACGGCCTTCTCGAGATTGTTCTTTCGTACGAGCTTTTGAAAGCTTCTAGCTTGCCACCATACGGCCTTCTTGAAGTGGATGACTTGTGCGTTCTTTAGTTTCTTGACCTGTACGGCCTGCTTCCTCTATCGTACGGCCTCCCTCACTTCCAATCGTATGGTGCCTTGATTTTGGCGTACAATTTTCTCCTGACTTCTGCGTACGGCTTTGCCAGTGAGGAGTTTGATATTTGATGTGATCTTATTCTGGCAACTTGGCACTTGGCACTTTATTTTTCTTTTCACGTGGAACTGTACGGTGTTTTCCTTTTTAAATCGTACGACCTCTCCTTGGGGCCGTATGACCTTCCTTTCCTTGTTTCTTGGTACGAAGAGTCCTCCCCTTACAAACTTGTGCGTTTTATCTTGAGCGACTTGCCAATTGCTTGCTCGTACAGAGTCCTTGCCTTCTACTAGTACGAATTTGTTGCCTTCTACCAGTCGTACAAATTTGTTGTCTTCTGCCAATCGTACGGACTTTCTCCCTTGTTTAACTCGTACGATGGATTGCTCCCTTCTGATGATATTTCGTACAGCCTTTAGTTTAATGAGTCGTACGGGATTTTTAGTGTTCGAATGATCTTGGCGTACCCTTAACTCTCGGCCTTCCTTCTTGTTTCGTACAACGTACGGCTTATGCACTTGTTTTATTTTAATTTTTCCCAACTTCGACTTTAATAAACTCCTCTTTCTATTATCTCGACTGCCTTCTTCAAGTTTTATTTTTCCTCTTTTTATTTCCTTTTTCCCAATACTTCTCTCTTTTATTTTATTTTTTTCTTCTTCTCCTTTATCGATCTCCAATATTTTATTTTCTCATTCTTTTTTTCCAATATTTTCATTTTTTGAAATTTTTAATTCATCTACTTTATTTTTTCTATTTTTTCCAACTTCCAACTTATCCTTTATTTTTTCAATTTTTTCGTTTTTTATCTCCATTATTTTCTTCTTTGCTATTTTTTCATTTTTTGGCTCCAATACAATTTTTCCATCCCGTACCTGTTCAAATTTGTGGGCTGGCATATCCGGTTTTGGTATTCTTTCTTTGTACTCTCCGTACTCGGCCGAAAGTATTTGGCTAGGCATTCCCTATTTCTCATCTTCCTTGATTTCCTCGATCTGTAGCATGTTACACTCTCGGTGGAACACTTCATAATCTTCCATCTGCCAATGAAATAAGCCATTTAGCGAGCTTGTCTCGTCCTCCAAACAACTCTCGAGTTCAAGTACACCTTCGGTGTTCAGTTCCATAGCTTTCCTTCCCTCATCCACATCCGACTCACCTCCATCCGATTCAGATCCGGAGGAAGCCAATTCTTTGCTCACGGCCTGGGTCTTCAAGTCAATGACGTACTTCCGCCCGTTGTTCTCGATCGAGAGTGTGTTCCTCTTCCAATTATGATTTTACTTTGCAGCTATTAGCCATCCTCTCCCAAGTAGTGCATCGTACGCTTTCCTCTGTAATGGGATGACGACAAAATTTAGCAAAAACTATTGTGTCCCGATTGTCACCTTCTGTGCCATCAGCGTTCCCAACGGCTTGATACCA
The DNA here is from genome assembly GCA_007258455.2 of Sequoia sempervirens. Lineage (NCBI taxonomy): Eukaryota > Viridiplantae > Streptophyta > Pinopsida > Cupressales > Cupressaceae > Sequoia > Sequoia sempervirens. The sequence continues at coordinate 23,902 of VDFB02142798.1, forward strand.
TGTTGATCAGCGCCAACCAGTTGGAATGTTGGCGGCCAGAGTGTAGGCTTCCCAAGACTCTTCCATGTGTCTTCAGGTAGTACGTTGATTCCCGATCCTCCGTCGATGATAGTATTTGTCAAGATATTCCCTCTGATCTCCATATGCATGACCGCTGGAATCTTCGCGATGTTCGCTGTGAGCAATACTGGGTCGATTGTTTGTTCATCGTATGGTGGCGGTTCTGGTACCAATTCTTGCCTTCGTTCCTCCAATCGCGGTTGTTTTCCATCCCTAACGACGTTTGTGATCGCCAGTCCCAACTGTGGCATAGTCTAGAGAAGGTCAGTTACTTTGATTGGTACGATGGTCTGCAGTACCTGCCGTACGATGTTGGTTTCCGCCTCCGACTGCCGAGAGGTTCCTGGCTTCTCCAAAGGTACTTTGTTTTCCTTCGCCATCACCAGTTCCACTTTAGTTTTTGCTTTCTTCATCCTTTGTTTCTCCGTACATGGATCTGGGTAAGTGGTCTTTTTTGCTTGTGCTCTGGTGATCGCCAGTACCTCTTGTTCTACTTCTAGCATGTGGATACCCTTTTGCTTAGGGCATTCGTTATCTTCATGATCGCCTGGTCCACACCACTTACACAATCTCCCTCCCGAACCTTGACCGTTTTGGCAGTCCCTGGCGAAGTGGCCCCATTCGTTGCACTTCCTGCATTGGATCATGGGCCTTCCTTTTGCATCGTACTGTATCATGTTTCTCAGACTTCTGTTGCTTCGGTAACCTCCAAGGGATGCATTGCTATTGTACTGGGGCTTTGGTGGTGTGTTCGGTGGTGTTGACGGCTCTCCATGAGTGAAGAGTACTTGTGCACTTTTGGTTTTTAAGTTGTATGGGCATTCCTTGATGGAATGTCCCATCACTTGGCAGATATCGCAGAATAAGTTCTTGGGACAGTTTCCTTCGTGTGACCTTCCACATTGCAGTTCGTACACCACAGTTCTCTGGCTTCTCTCATACTCTCCTTGTCGGCCTTCAATTCTTTCATCATTCGCATCATATCTTTCCTGAGTGCTTGTACAGTCTTGGATTCACCGTCGCTGTCGTCCGTACTCTCCTCCTCGTCTGTCTTCTTTTTCCCTCGGGAGGATGTTTTGTTTTCACTTTCTATATCCATCGCCCGATTGTATGCTTCGGCGTATGACGAAGGAGGTACGACTTTCATTTTCTTTCTTAATGACAGAAGCAAGCCCTCGATGAACCATCTTTTCTTCAACCCGTCGGCCAGTTGTGCCTCCAATTTCCCCAGCAAATCTTTGAGTCTTCGGTTGTAAGTCCGCACAATCTCGTGCTTTCCTTGCTTGGTATTGTATATCTCCGCAACAATCTCGCTATCATCCCGCAGGAGTTTGAACTCCTCTTGAAATGCTTTCTTCAATAATCTCCATGTAGCTTTGTGTGCTTGATCTAATTCAAAGTACCAATCAATGGCACTCTCTCTGAGTGTCGCTGGAAATGCTTTCAGCCACTGGTCGGGATCATCCTGTCCGCTGGCTATCTAGATAGTTTCACATGTCGTACAGTGTCGTACTGGATCTTCTGACCCATTCCCCATGAACTTTGGCAGCTTTTGCTGATTCGGATGAGCCACCTTTCCCCGCTGTCCTCCTTGTGTGTTGGACCCGAGTAGACTGGTTTCCCCGCTACGTTCCGGTGCGTCACTTGCACTCTCGGCCACGTACGAGTCACTCCCACGTCTTCCTTCAGCGTCCTTGACACCTTGAGTCTCCTGGGGTTCCCTTTGGTACTCTCTCCGCCTTGGGGTATTGGGCTCAGATCTTCCACCCGTCAGCCGTTCGTCGTTGTTCGATAAGGACAACTCCTGAAAACATCTGATGCTACTACTTAATTCATCTTCGTTCTCATAAGGATCATACCTTCCTACGTACGAGGTGCCGAAGGGT
>VDFB02142800.1:0-14793 GCA_007258455.2 Sequoia sempervirens
TCTAGGGATCTTCAAGATTGGTTTTGTATACATATATTGGTAAGAGAAGAATCACAACACCAAATATGATAATCCATACTTACTACAAATACAATCAGGCAACATTTTTTAATATTTTCAATCTTTAAAAACCTAAACACACAAGGTCTCTAGGGAACTTTTGATGCCCTAAAAATAATCTACACCTTCCATGGAAGCATATTTCTTTAACACATTTTATTAAATGATTTATGTTCCATTCCTATATATGGATATTCTTGAAACACTTTCTCAAACAACTTGCATGTACTGTATGTGTTTCCATGTCATGTATACATGTTTTATTCATCAACAACTTCAACATCTAGCATATATCTATAGCATATTATGATTTAATGCATATCCACAACATGTTACGAAACTTGCATTCAAGCACAACCTAAGAGGACATTCAAATATGTTAAATGCAAGCAACAAGGATGCAAGTAAAGCCATGAAGTTTGAATTTGAATTCACCAAGAGATTGGTTCAAAGCTCTCATTTTAATGTAAGTAATGAGGAAGATGATAAAGGTTATGAAATTTTGGTTTTATACACACTAGTTACATTTGCTTAAAATTTTCTAAAACCTTTTCAACTAATTCATTTTGTGTCTTCACTATGTATGGTTTCAAAGATAAATCCATTTTGTAATTGCATGATAAATATTGAGACAAAGGAAAAATTTGTAACCCCACAAGCAATAAATAAATTCCATTGTACATATGTGAGGCACTGATAAATAAAGACACGTTTACAAATTTTGTGTTATTGTGCATGGAACTCCCAAAAAAAACATCTATATAAATTCTATGGTTTCAATTTCTATTTTAATTGTGATTTGGCATGATAGTGCATGGAACCTCCAAAGCCCCCTTTTTCTTAAGTAAATTTAGGGTTTTTAGATTCAAGAGCATGTTTCTAGTCCACCTCAAAAGTGTTTCTAGGATGACAAGAAAGACCATACAATCCTGCGTATGGAGGGATATTGATTGGATTTGTGATGGCTCTTTCATTGAGGGGGGTTGAATGGTATCTTCTTCATCTCTCTTATAGGTGGGGATTTTTCCTCAAATGGGGTTTTGTCCTCTCATTGTTTGATGGAGAGCACTATTGTATTTATCCCTCTTTTTGGGAGGAGTTTTGTCCCACTGGGTTTTCTCCTTTTCTCCGCTTGTGAGATATTGCATTTAGATGGTACATGGGTACCTAACATGGCCCCGTAGCAAGGACCCATCTTTGTGTCATTTATATAAGTACTCCCTAAGTTGTACTTAAGGGGGGTGTTAGTGTAAATAGGTGTTTTACCTATCTAGGTCATATTTACATTGTTAAGTCCACTTAGGACCAAGAAGGGAATCTTCTAGTTAAGCATTAGTTTTCACTTATCTCATCTAGTTGAATTTATTTAGTGCTTGGTGTCCTATGTATTATGAGAGTTATTTGTCCATGTGATAGGATTACAATTTGTCACATCTGTTCCTAATCTCTTATTTCACACCTGCCTGTATAATCAAGGCTTCATATTTACATTATCATATTCATTTTGGAATTCTTTCATCCTTAATCATAGCATGATATTTTTTCCATCTCTCTTGTGGAAGTTATTTTGTCTTGTAGGTGATCCTGGGGTGTTGAGGAGTTCACCATAAACTCCTACGATACACTCACACAAGACAAAGAATATAATGTGTACAGTGATCTAGTGATACTATTGCGGGGCCAATTATATCCACAATGAGATCCCTCTCCACCACTAGTACGTGCTTTTGGTGTGACAAAAAATTCTACATGGTATTAGAGCGCAGGTCATCGGTTCAAGTCCCTCGGGCCCTCAACCCTTCATCCGCATAAGCTCAGCTTATTGATGTGGTACATAGTGGGTATGAATCCCACATGGTATGTGGTTATATCTGACTCTATCATGTGGGAGGGTGTTGGTGTAGCAACTATATCCATGATGAGATCCCTCTCCACCACTAGTACATGCTTTTGGTGTGATGAAAAATTCTACAGATACCAATATCAACATAGCAAGGATTCACAATATCCCTTTAGGTGCTATTGAAAACTACTCTAGGACTAAATGTTAAACAGCTAGTTGGGGAGTGTCATCATAGTGCTCAAAAGGATGGTATCACATGGAATCTAGTACTCCTCTGAGCACAATCCAGGATACTGACATTGCAAGACCCAAGCTCCCCCTGAGCTAGCATGTGCCTCCCAAACATCCTTAGTCTCTTACAAGCACCTCAAGGCATGAGGCATTATCTTCATTGTTTATTATCATGTTTCATTAGTTATCACTGATTTGAGACTCCACCCATGATCAACCTATCATCGCCTCAAGCCAAGGACACGCTAGAGCCACTTCCTCAGAACCCTCTGTCACTCCACCTTAAGCTCATCACACCTCCACGAGGTGGCAACAAAACCCATGCAAAATTTGACTCTTTTCCAAATTCAATGGCATTTTCCCACAACATCAATCATCACATTGCACTAGTTGTTTTCTTTTCAAAATATTCAAGAACATTCATTTTCATGAAAAACTTTCAAATTTTCATAATATTTTTACAAGGCAAAAACTAGGTTTTTCTTAAATCCACCATTGAAATCTCATCAAAATTTAAAATTTTAAGAATTAAAAATCTAAGAATACCCTTTGGTAGAAAAAGTGCCCAACACCAATTCTCAAAAAAAAATAGGCATTATAACCTTGTATTTTTGAAAATTCTCAAATTTCAAATAAATTTACAAATTAATCAACCAAATTGCAAAATAACGTAAGATGGGAGGATTCTACACTTCCTTAATCCATTTCCTACAAACACATTTGAAATGAAATGTTCAAATAAATTAAAACAATCAAAATACCTTAATTTCTCCCAAAATTTGAAATGATGAACATGTCAAAAATGTCAAACAAGAGCTCACACAAATTGACATGCACACTTCCCTACTAATTCCTATCCCAACAAATCCAACCTCATTGAATTCCACCACCAATTGCACTCCCAATCAACAAATCTCTAAAATGCTCAAAACAAGGTTTTTCTCTTCCAATTTCTTCTCACAAAATAACATAAAAATGAAATGAAAAGCCTTTTCTCCCTTTTACCCTTTTCCAAAACCCAATAAAAATTTCATATTTTCCCATTTCTTAATCAAAAACTCTCAAATATTCCCACAAATTCAATTAATTTCCAAACATCCTTCAGCATATAATTAACCATTAAATCCATTTAAGCATAAAATTGAATTAATTTTTTGGAAATCAAAATTTAAATAAATCAACACACTTTCATTGGGCTTCCACAATAGGGTTATAGTATCTGGAATCCTACCGAATTAAATCAACATGGGTAAGATAATAGGAAGTTGCACTCAAATCGAATACAGCGATTAAGGCTAACAAATTGGCCAGTGTGACATCTCCCATATAACCACCGTCATCTCCCATATAACCACCATCAGGGAATAACTCAGACCTATGATACCAAGTGGAAAAATTCTCTATACATGTATCCTCTCAACACATGTCAAGTGTACTTGTGCACATACATAATAGCCAAAGCACATACAATTCCCAAACAGAGTATACAACATAATCATAAAATACTCATCCATATATACATGTGCATAATCATCAAAATAAATAAAAACATAATCCATTATAATATGACCTTAATATAACTGTATTGAAGGGTGCATCCGAAACTAATGTCAATACAAAATAATGATGCTATGAATAATCTTAAATCAAGTATACAGGTATAAGCTTACGATCAAATCCAAAATATATACTAAAGATCACAAACATGAGAGGCCCTACTTAAATGATGTGGATGGTCCCAATAGACATGTGTGTCTTTTGTTATTTCCTAGGCATGTGACAGAGGTGCTTCAAATTAACCAAACAATGGTAAGGCCCCTTGATTGGGTTTGTCTATCTCTCCTACAAGGAATGACATGTAGCCTAATAAGGAACAAAATAAAGGAGTCATTATTATGACATGAGAGACAATTTCTAATGGACAAGACCTCCAAAATGATAGGGGACTGGTCATGATCTTTCACCTCCTTTTATTGGTTCTATAACTCGTATTATATATCAATCTGACTATGATGATATTTGTTTATTAATCTATTTGAAACTTCACCTCATCTAAACTTTTCAAAATGTGATTCCATCCCACCCATATTTTTAATTAATATATTATCTCTTTTTTAAAATAATATGATTAACACTTATTCACTAAAAATAATTAATTTGTTTTTTAAAATAGAATAACTCACTCAGATGTGAACAAGGGAATGCCCAAACCTTCATCACTAAGTTTACCCAGAACATCTTTAAACCCTTTTAAAGATATAAAAGCTTTTGCTTTACTTGCTTAAACTTTTCATCATGCAAAACAAAGCCAGGTCATTCCTCCAAATCTTTTATAATTGCAAGGAAAAACCTTCTGTATCAATTCTTCACTTCCTATGCTTTTCATTTCTAAACATTTTCTACTCAATACTAAATCTAATGAGAAAAGATACAGTAGCTGTAGAACATAGTTCCAGAGGTATAGTTACAAAAAAAAAGTTGCAGACTACATATAATGAAAACAGATCTAGGATTGATTCAATCATAGTTCCCCAACTTTGGCAGATCTTATACCATGTAAAAAATTCATAACATCAAGAATATAAGTCTCATGTGGTAAGAATAGAAAGATCCAATTAAGAAAAATATTGATCTGGGCTCTGTTGAACATAATTTGTATTTTCAAAATATATCAACACAGTTTAGTTCAGAAAAATTTAACAAATTATCATGAACTCTGAAAATATCATATTTCTGAATTTCTATTTACTCAGAGATGAAAAAACTCAATGCCTGGCTTTCCATATGTATGCCAAATATCAATGAATCAGCAATTTTAACTTCATACCTATGTCAGATCCCTAAAACTCAAATTTGCAGCAGGAAGATTTAATATCTTGATAATAGATTTTCACAATCCATGAAGATTAGTGTCGAGAAACACTAGATTGTGTCAGTATTTTTTACATCAACGTTTCGGATCACACTCTCTGATCCTGATGATTGATCATTGAGTGTGATCCGAAACGTTGATGCAAAAAATATTGACACAATCTAATCCAGAAACATTCAGCACTAATTTTATATCCTACCATTCTTATGACTTCCTCTTTCACATTCATAACCAACTTGCTTGGCCATGATCTGTGGGAGGCACTTCCTCCTCCATTTTCCTCAACATCTCAAGCAATTTATCAAGATCAATGAAAAAAAAACTCTTACAGTTATCATGAATCTCACAATATAAACCAGTCCTTGTCCGTTCAACATGACTGTAATCCACCATTGATTAACAGGGGCCTGAATCCGCCAAACAAATGAACAGAGAAAATGGAATGGAGAATGTATTATATATACATAACATGAGCATAAATGTAAAATGGTCAGCAGCTAAAAAGTAGGCGGTCTTTCCGGGAAGGTTCTAAACTAAGTCAGGCAGCCATTATAGTTTGGAGACCCTAAAATATTTCTTCCATATTCTATCATTATATTCTGTCTCCACTACAGGGTTAATACCACCTTTCCGCCATTTTTATTCATGACTTCAAGTGCAAGGTTTGATAAGGTCGATGACCTCGAGGCCAATTCAGTGGACCCATTTCTTTTCTGGTCCAGACATCGTTCATGCTTGACCTTTTTTAAAAAAAAAACTATCCTAAGCTTTAACCACACTCTTTGTTTTAAGGGAAAAATAAAATCCTTCTGAACAATTGCAATGGTGAAAGTGAAATTAATATATTTATACTAGTTTTGTTTAGTTATGTGTTTATTTTAGTGGAATGTTTTAATTCAATAGTATTTTTTATGTTTGGTTTGGCTCGTTGTTTGATTTTTTATTTGTCATATATTTGTGTTATATGCTTTCTTATCTCACTCTTGTTTGCACTTGCATTTGTACATTCATTTCTAATCTTGAGATTGTCAATTTATTTATATGCTATATTTAAGGGTTACTCAAGATTTACTTAGTTCAATCATAGGATGTTGAGAAAGAATCCCGATATTTAAATTTTCGTATTCAAATTTCAACTTTCCCACCTCTTTCTACAAGCCATTATGAGCCAACTTGGAAAATATTTGTGTGATATGTTGTTAAGTAGTACTTAAAGACATTCAATGTGCAATTACATCATCATCTAGAAAATAAAGGACATCAAGAGGAATCAATAAAGCTAACTTTGATTTCTAAAGGGCAATAGATAATTAGATCAACATCATCATCATATAGACCATTTATATGCTTGCATACGTTGTCTTCAATATACATTCATCATTTTTAATTTGATCTATTGACTCTAAAAGTTATGAAACCTGAATTCCTTAGAGACAAACTGTGCCTAAGTGTTAGGGATGCCAACTTAAGGTGGATAGCTTGTGACTTATGAATAAGCAAGGACAACAATGGCCAAGTAATAAGGATGGGTAACTCATACTTTAAGTTGTACTAGGCCAAGGGAGGTGTTCCCAAAGGTCTTCAAGATGGAACAATTAAAGATAAATGAAGGAATAAACTCAAGGTCCTAACAATCATAACTAGTGCACTATGAACTCCAAAATATATCACTAAGTTTATGTCATTTTTGGCTACAACTAGACCATTAAGAGCTTCAAATGAGTAAACGAGAACTTTTTAGCATATACACATGAAGAAAATAGTGTTATTTCTTAGAAAATAGATCTACTTAGTTACAAATACATGTATGCAATAAAGATAGCATACTTGTATAATCTATAAAATGTTTATCAATTTTAGGACAGCATAAGACACATTATAACTTGCATTGCTAGATCATACAAGAATGTTGAGACCTAACTCTACTCAGGTAAGTTGATGAGGACAAGAGATAGTATAATGGAAATATGCTTGATCTTTCACATCCTAGACTAGTGCCTATTCCAAGAACAACAAATTTATGGTCTACAAGGAATAAAAAAGCACACTTGTAAAGCACAAATGGAACTAGACTTGCATACACACACAAATCAAAGATAAAATATTTCCACAACTAAATATGTTTATCAATCCATCTCAAAGCTACAAAAATCTAATGAAACAAGAGAAAACCATTACAAAAGGTTTACACTAAATTATCATGTCAGCACACATTCATCTAACTCTTATTACAATCATGTCAACAAGTGTGGCAAGAGGCAACCCATAACTAGGTTCAAAGATCCTTTTAAGTTCCTACAATCTACCATTGAAACATTCAGTTATAGACATGGTTTCAATTGACTAACCTTCTTATGATTTATAAAGCATGTCATTTTTTTCTTACAAACCTAGATAGCATGAATCCATGCCCTTAAATAACCTAAAACACATACGACTATAAATTTAGCTTAAAGGACATCCCCTTGAGCATATTACATCCTTGTCTAGATATAATATTTCATTTACATTATATTCAATTCCATGGGTGAGGATTTAGGGGTCACTTGTATTCAATGCATGTCACTTACCAATGCAAACATCTATATAAAAATCTCCCTTGGATCTATTGATAGGTATCTTAGGGTAGTTAAAATATCCCTTCCATGCCTAGATAAGTCACAAAGTACAAACTTGTAGGCCTAAAAGTGAGGCCATTACATAATCACATTCACTTTTCTCATGCCTATTTTATTAGCAACGCATGGCCTTGCATCTAAATCCATGTCCTCGAGGGGTCCAACAGTACCTAGGCTTGATTTGGACATTTATAAATCTCTTACATTCATTTGATGAAATTAATAGCATGTCAAGATGTGCAAGGGAGTAGATGAGAAATCCTACTCAAATGGTGGAACTCCATGTTGGACTTTGAATTAAAGTTTAAAATTACACAAAAAGCTAGGAAGTCTATGTTATAAAATAAGAAAGGTTGAAACCATGCAAGATACAATCATAGGGAAGGGTCAAAATCCCATAGGGCATATACATGGTGGAATGACAAAGATTTAAAGCATATTGAAAGAGTTGCAAAGTTGCATGCAAGGTCCTAAGTTTTGTAGACAATGAAGGAGATGAAAATTAGGCGTCAAGAAGAGTTACAAATTTTCATGTGGGGTCCAAAGTTCTATAGGTAAGAAAGGGGGTAGACAATGGAGGTTGGGAAGTAATTTATAAAAGTTGCAAATTTGCATCCAACATCCAAAATTCTATAAGAAAGGAAGGGGTTGGAAAGCAAAGGTCAAGAAGCAATTTGAAAGAGTTGTAAAGTTGTATACAAGGTCTATATTTATATAGATGAGGAAGGGAGGAAAAGTGGAGATTAGGAAGAAATTTGCAAGAATTACAAATTTACATGGAAACTTGACACCTTTGCTAGATTATGTAAACTAAGAAAAATTCCCCCAAATATAATTTTTAAAAAATTAGCACAACACAAAGATTTGAATATGTGAAAAAATATATTAAAAACAACTTGACCAAGGTGACCTATTTATGATTTGTTAGATTGGTAACTATGATAGGTCAAAAATAAGGAGTTAGAGCAATAATAGTAAGCATGAAATGTATGTAAGGATCGCGTCCCAAAACAATCTCATGAAAGTAAAATAATAACTCAATATCATAAACGTAGAATGAAAATGAAATAACTTCATTAAATAAATAAATGTCATAACACATCCTCATATGTGTAGTGCATAATCCAAGTAAAAAAACATAATATATGATATATAAAAGTACAACCTAGCTCTCATTTCATGAATTCAAATAATTATACAATTTGGAAGTACAAATACAATCAATGATATAATAATGATGTGAAGACACAAAAAATATATTCGTTGACCACCATTGACCCTAATATGTCATGAAATGGGTCATTTTAGAAACTGATGAATTATCTTGATCATGCTTTGAAAAAGTATCTATGTCTTACAACTCATTATGTAAGGTATAAACACTATCAATATGATTATTAATGGATGGGATTTGAAGGTTATTCTCAACATTGATTGCACCTTGATCAATAAGGTCTTATATAAGGTTCTTGATTTTTATGCAAGCTGATGTTTCATGACCTTTTGTTCTATGGCATTCTCAATAAACATTATCATCGTACCATGAGTGTTTAAACAAAGTTTAAAATCATCTTGTGATTTTTTAAGATTGATGAAATTAGATTGAACAAACTTCTTTAATACAAACTTGATTGGCTCCCCTAAAGGAGTGTACTCACATTTGATGGTATTATTGAGTTGCGATGTGTTTATTGATGGATTCATGTTTTGATTGTTGATTGATAGATTTGTGAGTTTTGACATTGATTAAAATCTGGCATGTGACAAGGTATTTCAAAGTCTCAATTAACGAACGAGCGAGATAATGTTGTATGTTGTTAGGATGTTATGGTTGAGATAAAAGTCACACTAGACCTTGAAGGATGAAAATTTTGAGATGATAGGATGTGTGATGATGGTGTTGTTTGGAATTTTATTTTTAAAATGGATTTCAAAGGATGTGTTGATAAGTCCTTTGGACAAAAGGATGATGTTCAAGCTGATTTTCGATTGGATGATGTTCAAGTTAATTTTGGATTGGATGATTAACATTTAGACAAAAGGATAACAAAGTTGATTTATGCCAGATCTCAAGATGTTGATGAAAGATTGGTTTATTTCTTTGTTTATACTAGACTCATGAGTACAAGCAAAGATAGATGATGGTGATGATTTGCAAACCTAGGAGGGAGATAGTTTCACTAAGTTAACAAGTTCACAAGATATGGAAAGATGAGATTGAAAGATGCTAGCAAAGTTGATAGGTTTGATATGTTGATGTCCAAAAAGGATGTTCGATGTTTATCCAAAAGGGATGTTAAGGATGGTCTCATAAGACTGATGTTGATTAAGGTTGTTGATGCTTGAAGATGTTTTAAGTTTGATCCAAAACACTATGTTGACATTTCCTAAGAAAATCAAGTTGAAGGATAGTTATGATGTTTGATAACAAAAGGATTGTTCAAGACTATTATGAGAGGTGTTTTCAGTTCCAAGATGATAGATTTATGATAGCTTTAAGTTTTGAGAATTTTGTAGGTCTGAGATGGAAAAATGTTATAGGTAGTTTAAGAAAATGTGTTATGCTACCCTAGGCAAATGCGACGATGTAGGAAAAAGCGATAGTGTGCAAAGAGAAAACTTGAAAAACTGTGCAAACATGATAATTTGATAACAGGCAGACGTGATAATTTTGATAGATGTGGCTCTATGCAAAAAAAGGTTTTGACAGAATATAGTGAATGCAAATGCGATAGAGTAATAAAAAGTGGCAATATGCATTAAGAAAATGCGACAGTTTGAGAAAACGTAGCAAGATGTAGAGAATAGAAGCAACAGTTTATGCAAATGCGGCAAATTATCATAGCAGATACGACAATTTGTTCAGAGGCAGTAAACTGTGACAGTTAAACATGATTTTCTTTTATTATTCCTATGTTTCTTAATTTTTTGGCAAGTTTAATGATGTGTCAAAGTTTGAGTGTCTATTTTGAAAGCAAGTGATATGAAAAAAAAACATAAACAATCAAAACTAACTCAAATGGTAAAAGAGATATTTTGTAAGCTTTCTTCCATAAAGCTCACTAGCAATAGATCGATAGAAAAAATAAGTACAAACTAATTAGTAGTAAAGATTTATCTAGCTATAGTAGGCTTACCACACTTGTGTGTTAATATGTATCCAACAAGTAGAAGATTAGGATATGACAAGGTCATGTACCACCTTGACACCCCTCGCTTTGAAAGAGTGTAAGCCTTAGCAAGACACCTTATCTCCTCAACCAAGGACCAAACATGGTAAGTAACTTCTCATTTTGATAGCGTCACGATGCACCACTATAGAAGATGTTAGAAATGCCTTAGGTTTCTAGTAAAAAATGGTTCTTAGTGGGTGGAACATTCGGGAACACCGTCAGCTACATAGACATCTCCTCGGAATCTGGAATTACCCTAGACTCCAGTGAAAGTCGTATGCTACATGCGTGAATCAAACAACAACTTTCCCTCATCAAATTTCTATAGTGCACCGAAAAATGTTGCTTGATGTCGATCCCTTGGGTTCTCAATAAAGATATGTCCCAAGGTAGGCCTCCTACCAACAATAAGGGAAGAATCATGTGTTGCTATTTCTCATCACCCAAGATTGCATGTAGCACAAGGGAGAGGATACGTAGACAACATGCCTTTATTTAAAAGAAAAGAAAAGAAAATTAGAGGTTTTTCTCTTCACCCAAGATTGTACAAGGTGCAAGGGGAGAGGATACATACACTCTAAATTATAATACACGTCAAATAATTTTATTTTAAGGAAAAAAATGCAAATGTGATTTAATCTACCAATCAAGAAAGCATACAAGTTCAAATGGTAAAATATTGCATAAGGAACTTGCAAACAATGTATTAATAGTTTGAAATATTGTCTTGTATCAATCAAAACCTACAACACAAATGCAATAGAAGTTATGAATAATTTTTCTTCCCCAAAATGAATGATGGATGGATATGTTAGATTAAACGATATACAACAATTTAGAAAATAGAGGTTAGGGTTAGATGAAAATCAAAAAATCAAAAAGTTATTGTTAGAAAACTGAGACCAAATATAACAGTCAAATGTGGAATTACAGGTACAGAGGTGGCTCTATTTATCTTAGTAGACATGGAATGTTTCATAGATGTTGCAGTTCACGATTGACAGACATGGAAAGAATTTCAAGCATGGCTCTATTACTCTGACAAACATGGAAAAACCTACAAACACAAAAAAATGATCAGAAAAACCCTACACAATAAGAAAACAAACACGAGTAGATTATCAAATGCAACTAGATGAGCAAAGGTGGTTGTTCACGGTTGACAAATGTAGAAAGATGTGCAAGCATGACTCTATTATTTTGGAAAATGCGAAAAAACCTACACAGGTGAAAAGATTATCAGAAAAAACCCTACACAGTCAGAAAGAAAACACAACCAGGTTGTCAAACGTGGCCAGATTACCAAAGGTGGTTGTTCACGATTGATAGAGGCAATCGTTCACGGTCGTTCACAGATCTATAATATGTTAGTGCCAGAAACAAAGAAAGCATAAAAAACTCAAGAAATTTTGTTAAAACAGGGACGTGGGTCCCATTGACTGTGCCAATTTGTGAAGTGGGAAAAGAGGAAAATGGAAATGAAATCAAACATGGGTTAGAATTATATAAACCTATAACAAGAGAAGATCAAATCCCACTTACAAATGAAATTGAGTGTATAAATGGTTAGAAATCAACATATGGTAAATAAAAATCAATTCAAAACAAAGAAAACAAACCATGTGCAAACCTTGCATTCCATTTTAATGGTAATGATATGTTGTATTGCTCAATCGAGAGGCTCTCATGATTGCAAACGCATGAAGATGATGACCTAGATGATGATAATTGCTCAAATTCTCAATGATAATGCTATGCTAAAGAATTCAAAGTTTTTAGGTGTATGATAATGAAGGAATGATATTTGTTTTATAGATTTTCATGATTATGATCAACGTTTGAGATTAAATCTCAATACCCATGAAGGAGAGTGAATCAGGGAAGATGAGGGATCAAGATCAATTTGAACTCAAAATATCTCCATAATTTAAGAAAATTGGTTTAGGATATTTTGAATGAAGGGTGAAGATTAGATCAAAAAATGGAGGGATGAGGATGAATGAGAGGAATAAGATATTTTGAAATTTAAGAATATTCCAAGGGAATATGCCTTTGAGAGGGAAATTAGGATAATTAAATAATTCAAGATTATTTAATTGTGGAGGATTAGAATATTCTTTATTAAAAAGGAATATTCCAAATGAGTGGGAGGGGAAGTTAGATAATTAAATAATTCAAGATTGTTTGATCATGAGACATTAGATGAAAATTAGATTTATGGCTAATTAAATAATTAAAATTATCCAATTAGGGAAGATAAGAGGAAAATTAGTGAAATACGATGAATAAATTAAATAATTTAGAATTATTTAATTAATAGAGGAAATAAGATGAAAATGATAGAAAATGGTGTTAAAAGGAGAATTAATGATGAAAATGATGAAAATGATGAAAATGCACTAATCGAGGATAATATGATGAAAATGCAAGATTATTGATGTGTGAGACAAATTAAGCAATTTTGCATGTCTACAATAAGCAACCAAAACAAAATCCAACATCCATCCCATTACCTCAACCATATCTTCCACCCACACCTAACATTCTACAATGTAGTGGTAAAGAATTTGACCTTATGGAACAACTTCACAACACTCTTGCTAATATTCCTTATGGGATTTAATTCAAACATCACATGTTTACCATGGCATGCTTCAAAATGCTTTGCAAAAAGTTATTGTCCCTCCTAGTGTGCAACCAAATGATTTAGTAGCCTTAATTGAGGGTATGAATTCATGTAATTTGGATATTGTCTTTCATCAAAGTGAATTACCTCCCTAAAAAAAAATGAGGCTTTGATGGTAATGGTTGTTATTAACAAGGTTGGGATTAGGCGTACCCTTATTGACAGTGGTTTGGGGCTTAATGTTTGTAGTGTGAACCTTTTGGATAGAATTAGATCAGATAAGACTAAAATTCAACCAGATGATTTGTCGAGGTTTTGATAATGTGGAAAAACAACCACTTGGTGTGATAACGTTACCTGTTAAAATTGGTAAGGTTGTATTGCAAACTCCCATCCATGTGATGCCCAATGATCTTTCATATAATCTTCTCTTAGATAGACCATGGATTCGTGAGATGAAAGGAGTGCCTTCTGTATACATCTAAAATTGGTCTGGAGAAAATTAATTAAATACTAGTTATTTAATTAATAAAATCTTTATTTCCTCTACTTATAAATAAATTGCAAAGTTTATTTATATAGTTCATATTTCTTAATTCTTCCTATCTAAACCACTTTCTTCATGATTTAATTAAATAAACAAATTTAACTAATTTATTTTATTTTATTAATTTCCTCCAACTAAATTGGAATTTAGTCACATTTCTCCATATTTTCTAACTTCCTTCCACCTCATCTTCCACCTCACCATGTGTCACATGAAATTAATTATTTCTAATTTCTAAATGGAAATTTATCCTCAACAATTTTAACAACCTCAGAGACACATGGCTTCTCCTTTCCATTTATTCCCTTCTACACTTGGCAAGCTTGTTCTATTAAAGGGAACAACTTCCCTTATTCTCTCTAACTCTTCGCTTCTCACCACTGATCTCTCCAAACTAAATCCTAATCATTCATTGCTGCCACATCACTTGATGCCTTGGTGAAATCTATAAATAGAGGCTCATTTACAAATTTTCATATAAGGAGCATAGCATAAATTTACTATGCAGAAATACTTTAAGCATTAGTGAGCTTAGCATTTGCATTTTAGCTTAGAATTTAGCATTTGACTTCAAGTAGTGTTAGAATGGAAATTTCATTTCTAGGAACTTAATTTGTTGCATTAGCATGACAACATTTCTATAACATCTTTATTAGCTTAGCATTTTATCATTGCATCATTTAGCATCATTTTGTATACAAAATCATATCATTCAACACATCATTTAGCATATCATCCATCAAATTCATCAATCTTGTAGATGTAGGTATAGTTTCCTACATTTTAGTTTAATGGCTTCTCATTTCTTAGGTGTCATCCCAGT
>VDFB02142801.1:0-21383 GCA_007258455.2 Sequoia sempervirens
CATGTATATCGAAGCAGATTTGTATGGTATCTTTATTTGTATTTATGTAGACTTTGGTTCAGAAAGAGTAAAAAATACCAAAGGACCACAATGCCTCTTTGGACAATGCAACTTAATCGCTATATTTTCTCACACATTTTGGAGTATACTTTCCCATACTATAACATTGAATATTGCATTTACTTCCTCCAGCACCATGGTGCAACAACATCAGGATGCATTAACCCTCACGTGAGCAAACACTTACCATTCTACTTCTGTGTATTGAGGTAACCAACTCCACCACCACCAAACCACATAATTAGAAAACTCCATGTTGTTATAAACAACCCCTAGAAACCCCCCCATCGGAAGTATCTATGGATATATATATATATGGTTATATGTGTTTTTTTAAATGTGTAGACAAAGAGAAAATTCAATGCATATATGTACTTAGTCATTTTCATTCTTTTTGTTGTATATTCTATTGTTTGCATTAAAAAAGATGAATGCAATAGGTAGCAACATATACAAATGTCTGCATATACATATTTATATAAATATAGTAAAAAATTGCATGCATACAATAGTAAAATGGTTGCTAGATTATCAGTATTTCTAACTTGTCTACCAGTTGGCATTGGATGTTCTATAATTGCAACATTTCCTCCCTCTAAAAGGTCCTAGAACTATGTCTGTAGAATCGGGCTTTGTGGATGGGTTTCCAGAGCCCCCCCAAATTGATTTGGTGACACCTCCCACAAGTCCTGCTATGGAGTCTAGCTCTGAGGGTGCCATCCACTAGCTCCCAGATCTTAATTTTGTAAGTTTGTATTTCCTTTTCCTTATACCTAGTGTAGATTTTCTATTATTGTTTCCTTCCTTTCTTGTAATAAACTTGAAAACTGCCTTTCAATTCCTTTAATTTTAAGATTTTCAAATACAAAAAGATACACCACATGTGATTTACTATTTATGTTTCTAGTTTTATTGGCCTTTAGGTGTATACACACAAGGCTGACCCTATTAAAGCATATAGATGTGGAAGTACATATGCATTGATATTTTACAACACATAAAAATATCTCTTTGTAGTCTTTGTTTTCCTTACTCATTTTATCCATTTGGTGTGATGATGTGCATTTTCCTCAATTGAACTTGTCTTTATCTAGGCTACAAAGAAACAAGAAAATTTTACTTCATTTGCAATTCATTCCATGAATGTTGGAGATGTCATTCCCTTTCTAGTCCTTCGGCTTTTTTCCTTCAAAAAATTTGGTAGTAATAAAGGGCAAGTTGAAGATAAAAGGTTGTCTTATCTGATGGACACCATATGCAAATAGGAGCCCTGCCTTCCAAATGCAATGATTTGTTGTTTTTTAGGTGCCTTGAAAATAGGTTCCCTGGTATGTTTAAGAGACTATGTATGAAGGAATGTCCAATATTCAAGGTGGGTTGCGTTGTTTCTTGTCTACTTTTAAAAATTCTCTTTCTCCTTCGTATGTTCCTAATATAATATGTCCAATATATTGTTTTTCTTCTTTTCCAAGGCCTTAATCATATTCAGTTTAGTTGTGATTATGTTTGATTGTCAAATCATTGGGACCCCTAGGTATTTGTTCAAGCAGCAAGAGGAGCAAATGTTGGGGCCAAACTTTCCTTCTCCTTCTAAATGGACCCCTAAATTTTTTCTGCACCTATCCCCTAAAAAACAAAGTAGGCCTCCAAATTTTAGCCCTATTAAAGCTTTAAACATTTATCAAAATGTTTGGATAGTGAAAGGGCATGTAAAACATATTAGAGAGATGTACCATTTCCACAAACAAAGAGGTGAAGGAAAACTTTTTAGGTTTGACATTATAGATATGTAGGGGACAAAAATACGTGTTACTTTTTTTGATGATATTGTTGAACTACATTACGGTCGAGTTGAGGTGGGTGCAACTTATTTAATATCAAAAGGATCGGTGAATGGAGCAAATAAAAAATTCAATAAATTAAATAGTAACCTTGAAATTGTTTTGGATGAAAAAACAACAATAAAATGGTGTGAAGATGAGATTTTCATGCCAAAAAAAACCTCCGCTTTTGTGCCAATTAGTGACATAAGCAACTATAGTGATAATAGCTTGGTTGATATTATTGGAATTGTAGTGCATGTTGGGTACATATCAACTATTCATAGGAAAAATGGATCTGAAACAATCTAGCGAATTTCTATTAAACTATATGATATATTTGCTTCTTTCGTTGATATTAATTTGTAGGGCCCAAGTTGGAAAGAAAAAGGTGATGTCTTGGAGCGGATGTATCTTTCTAGTGATATAGTCATAGTTGTTGTGCGGGGTGGCTATGTAGGCTACTCTAATGGTACAAAGTTATCAACACATCAATAACAACAATCTTTGACATTAACCCTTCTATTCTTGAGGAAAACACTCTTAGATCCAAGGGCCCAATCAAAGTAGAACAAATGGTTTCATCTTCTTCTACTCCTTGTAGGATGCATCCTTTGAATGATAGAGTTACTATTGTATTCATCTTGAACAACTGCCTTGGCTTGCCAGAAACTATTGAAGCCATTTTTAAAGCAACCATTCAAATTGCAAAAATTGAGTCTTTATGTTATCCTGCTTGCCCCTTGTTGGTTAATGGGAAAGAATGCAAAATAAAATGCACACATCCTCGTGTTGATGTTTGGTTTTGTGATCATTCTGATATGGAAATAGAGGAATGCAACTATCGCTATCTTCTGTAGTTAAAGCTGCAAGTCCACTCAACCATCCTTTGGTCTATTGCTTTCGATGAAGCTGCCACTAGTTTACTGCAAATTCCAGCAAAAGACCTTTACATGTTGCAGGACAGTTTTGATTCTACAACAAATGCTATTGTTGTTATTAAAGGCCTTATTTGTAAATCATACATCTTTACTGTCTTGATCAGAACAAATACTTACAATTCTAAGGACTAGCTTAAAACAATGATTGTGAAAGCAACAAAAGTTAATTTTGAAGAAGAGTGTAATTTTTTGCTTTTAGACATAGCAAAGATATCTACCCCTACTACAGAAAAAGGCTCCACTAGTGAGCCAACGCTTTGAGTGCTCTTTTGCACTTTCCAACATTTCTCCTAGTCTTTCCTTTTTAATGCTCACTATGGGATGCTAAGACTTATGTTTTACAAATATGAACATAATTTATTCCTATGTTTAGATATATATATATTTGCACATTCATTGACCTCCCATCCTTTTGATTTTAACATGCTACCTAGATTTTTTTTAGTCTACATTGTTACTATGATTCTTGATTCTTGTTATATGGTGGAATTTTACTTCTTCTATGTTTATTCTAAATTCACTTCTTCCATTTAAAATCATTGAATAGCAATATTATCTTTAATGGAAAACATATAACAATAGTCAAATACTGAAAATGGTTAACAAAGAAATCCATACAATAGTTGTATATATATTTTTATATGTTGTAATGTTGAAACCATGTTATTCCTCTTGGGATGATCCATAGATATACATTTAATTTTGGACTCAAACAACACTAAGAGCGTGGGCTGAATCAGTGTTGTGCAATTTTTAACTTTATTAATCTAGCATCATAATAGACTGAAACATTCAATCAAAAGAAAGATGCATGAACATAGAATAGTAATCCACAACACCATAACATAGAGATTTTTTTACGTGGAAACCTGGTTAAGGGAAAAACCACGGTGGAGGTCAATCCATAATTTGAGTACTCAAAATATAAGTGTTTACAAAATGAAAATGCACTTGCATTCAGACACATTGCCTAGAGCTCACTGCTCAAAATCAAGAAGGCTCACTACCTTACAAAATGTTGGGATTACACCAAAAGGTTGAACTAAGAAAATAGCATGGGTATATGCAGGATCATGATGGGCCAAAAAGTGGCGATATGATGGGTATATGTAGGGTATGTGGCTGATGACTTTTTTTTTACCCAAAATTGTTGAAATGAAAAGGGTTTTTAAAAATGATTCTTAGCTTTCCACAAATATAAATTATGCTCTACTTTGAATTTAATAAATAATTATTATTCATTTTCTATTTGAATTATGACTAAAGTCTTGATTGATAGGTTGATTGAAAAAAATTTATAGCTTTCAAATAGTATCACATTTTTTGAATCCAAAACATGCGTCACATTCTATGTATACTATCGGATTAATTTTTTTTTTCAAATTTCATGAATTTTTGACCAAGTTAAAGGTTGGTCAGACACGTGTTTTTATATTTTTTAAAAGTTGTAATAAAAATTATAATTAATTATTTACTTGGTAAAAGAGTACAAAAAAATATGCATCACATCGGGACAAGAGTTCTCTACTTCTATCTAAAATATTATAAAAAATATTATCATTTTAGTTTGGTTAGGGTGGTTAGACAGACACCTACTTCTTATTTTTTCCCTGAAATTTAAGTACTACTGCATTGAAATTTCAAATTTTCACCAAATAGACTTTTTAATTTTTTAAATAAACCTAGTAGTTTAGAAACTACATTCAATCTTCTACAAATTCTATTCTTACATATTTTTGAAATAATATAGATAACTTACTCAATTTTTTACATGAAGTTTCCTAACTTTGATTTTTCTGAATTTTTTGCCACTTAAGGGCCTATTTTTTCCATGATGATCCTACACATATGCGCATCTACAAATGCTTGATTACAATTCTGGTTAGGCTCATAGATTAGAATTTGGACCTTTTATTCAATTTTGTACTTCACTCTGCTTAGACTTAATTCACTTTCACAAAATCCTCTTATGTACATGTGAAATCACACTACTCTTCTGATATTCTCTACGCATATTGAACACACACACATAAACACTTTCACCACACATCCATACATATAAAATGAATTAACCAATCTCATATTAATATCCGCTACCAAGAATTCAATCATTGTATGTCGGCTTGAATAGAATAGAAAATATCTTCCAACTGTTGGATCAAATCATGAATAACATTTAATGCATATCCACATAAGTTGCCCATACCATTGATAGGACCCAAAATAAAATTACCAACACAAGAATACCTTAAAAAATTTCTCCTTAAACATCTGCGACACCTTACATTTATTTAGTTGGCCTTTATAAATTGATGAATAGAAAATTAAGCAACCAGATCTCCTAACTTGTACACCACTTGATGCGATAGCACAAAAATTGAGAATAACACATTTCATATAGGGCGACTTCAGAATAGTGGTTTACAATTTATATGAGGAAGGAAATTTTGTTTTTTTCCTTTTCCTCTAACTGGATGGGTTCGGCCGAACCAATGTATTCGACCGAACCTCATTAAGGGTTCGGTCGAATACACTGGTTTGGTCGAACCACTGGTTCGACCGAACCATAAACCCTAAATTAAAAAAAATCATATTTAAAGGGGTTTGGTCAAACCTGGGTTCGATCAAACCCCTTAACATATGACAAAAAAACAAAAAATCACATTTCGACTGTCACTTTCTAAAATTACCAGAACTTGCTTTCCCTGTGTGCGGCGAACCGAGACTGTGACGGTGAGCAAACTGATTTCTTCTTTCCAGTGAACACAACTTCAACTTGGTCTCTCCAAACTTCATGAACCTGACTTCCATAATGAGCACCAAGTATTTGAAAGTCAAATTTTTTAGAGTTTAAAATGCATTGATATGTTAAATTTTGAAACCCTAGATGCAATTTTTTTCAAATTTGTTGAATTCAAATTGGATTTGTTTGGAAGTTTTTAAAGTGTTTTCAAATTTGTTGAATTCAAATTGGATTTTCTTCCCCATTTTGCATATATTTTTATGTTCTATGTGTAAATGAAATATGCCTTCCCATTTCAACAATCAAAGCTATGCATAGCTTGCTCCTAAATGGAAAGACCAAATGAAACATATATAAAAACTTAATAGCATATGGTCCAAACAAACAATATAAAGTTATGAAGTTCAAATAGAACCACAAATTGTATCATTTGTAACATTAAAAATGTCCATATTAACCTATCAAGAGATAAATATGCAAAAGAGATTTAATTTTAGTTACAAGAAAAATGTATAAATTATAAATTTATAACATAATTATGTACATGGGAAAATCCTCTTGCAAGAAAAATCCCACAACCAAAAACATGAACCAATTATATTATTTGATAATAATATCATTTACAATAAAATATTCATGTGCATACCCTTATAGTAGTATCATCAACATGTGATTCATATGGAGTAATTTCTAGTACCATGATGATACCTATAAAATCATTATGCTTTCTCCATCTCAAACACCCATAAATAGGAAAAATTTAAACCATAAACCAAGTGTGGTTTACCAAAGCCATGAGCCAAAAAAATGACCTAGTTACAATTTCATACAATGCTCTTACAACTTAAATATATAAAAGGGACAACCCTAGTTATATTAGGATTATTTAATTATTATCACCTACATCCATTGATTACATGTTATTAGTTTTTAGTTGCACACATTATTAGGAAATATGCATTGTCTAAGAAATTGGGGTATATTGCATGTTTGAGAGTGTTTTCCTTGATCTTTTATCTAGTTAAATTAATATCCTTTAAGATCTTGTTTTATGGAGTTTTCATCTTAACTCTAATATGGCTAGCAAATAAAATGATGATTGAATCATTTTTTGATATAATAGCTAATGACAACCATATAAAGAGCCACATTAAAGAAGATGAAAAATAATGACGAAGACTATGATTTAGATACATATGTTGCTAAACAAGATATTTTCTTAAATTGATAATTACGTATTGATGCACCTCTCCACCCTAAATATCCTCACTCATTGGCTAGTAATTTATATAATGTATTAGGTGGCCATCCTTAGGGAATTAATACTATTCATAATATTACCACTCTAATGGATTTTAATTTAATGTTGTACCCTCTATGCATCCATCTACCCTTCATCCTCTTATAATGATTCCTCCTATCATACTATAGTTACCACTTCCATGGGATCCACCACCCATGTCCTACCACCTTTCTCTCCACTAGTATTTTTCTTATCTCCCATCCTTTTATATATGTTCACACCATTGTTACTACTAGCACTATCCTATATGTAGATATTTTCTTCGTACCATTCCTTCTTATCCTATGAAAATCTAACCTTATAGTTTAGCTTCTCCTTCCATTACCATGTCATTACCTTTCTAGACCTTCCCCTCTTTATACATTCTCCATTTTATCCTACACTACTCCTACCACTAATATATCCCTATACCTTGGATATACTATTGAAGAAATTTAACTGACTTTCAATATCGCAAAAATTAGACCCATATTTTTAAACGTAAAATGTGTATAATAAAGCACAATCCATGCTTCCTAATTCAACTTCACTAATATCTATCGAATTAACTTAGGTTCATTGCAATAAGAGAATCATATAGCCATAATTAGTTGTCAAGATAGTGGTAAAGTTTTCAATAGCCATATTTATCCTTCCACATGCCACCATTAGACATACACATAAGATTCATGAACATCCATACCTATGAGCATCCAAATACAAGAAATATAACTATATATCATGCACATCATCAACATACACATAAAATATCACACCCATCATCAACACAACTAATAGTTCCCATATCATATTATCTATGTTCTCATGAACAAATGTGTCTTCAAATACATCAAAGCACTCATGAGTAAATCCACTCTGTAGAGCATACACACAACTAAAAAGGTGCCCCTAAGGTATTTGTCTCCTATATCTATCCTCTTAGCCTATCCTTCTCTATGGATATGTTCCACTCATATCTACCACCCTGAGGTGATCCATGTCTCAATCCTTGTCAAGGTCACTTCTCCTCTCTACCTATATCCTTTCTCAATGAGCTAGATCTATCACTGCTACTCCCCAAAACACCTACATTTAAATATTAAAAAAATGTTTAATAAATCATACAACATTGATTAAAACTAACTAAACAATGAAAGCATTTAATATTATAACACCTTATGAATTATATTGAATGTCCCCACCTTGAAATTTATAGCCATCGATGTCAATCACTTATTCATACTATAGCTTTGTTCTCCAAAACACCTACATTTATATAAAAGTGAATTTTTAAGAAAAATAATATTTAACCTACTTTTAACTCAACAATAATGGATGTATTTCTATCATAAACTCTTCATGCACTCATAACAGAATCATGGCCTAGGTAGAGTATAAAAATGTTGTTTCCAACCTCATATGTAAATCTAGAGTTAGAGTGCCAAAATTGTTGAATTTCATCCTTTGTGCTATTAATTAGCTTCTTATCGACTCATGGAAGCCTACTACTAAAAGCCCAAGTATGATTTTCAATAGTACTTTCTAATCATGATCTTATTGATAGTACTTTTGATAATGTTTTACGATTTAGGCTTAATTCAAGACAAGTTTACCTTAATAATTGAGCCTTTTTAATTTTTTAATTTCTTACTAATGATGTTATTACTCTATGAGCAACTCTTTTATCTTTTTCCTCACTAAATTATTTACAATAGAATTGAATGCATTAAAAAAAAATTCAACAACAATATTATTTCAATCAAACATTTTGTTTACATGAATCTTTGAAATTTATTTAGTAAAGGTCTCATTTTGTACACGTCTTTAGTAATTGTATAAAAATTTGGAATTTTTTGGTTAATGTCTTATTGGAAAACCATTCATTGAAATTTTTTAAAGCCCACAACCGAATGGTTTGTGATGACCTCTTGCCTTCAAGAATTTCTATTATGTTCATCAATTTCAAACCATTTTGGGGTTCTTGAATGTTTTTAAATTTTAACAAACTCATTACAAAAAGATGGTTTTTGAATTTCTTTTTCTTCTTCACAAAGGTTCTCTCTTCTTATGTAATTTTGGGACACATTGAGTTTCATTGGTTCATGTGAGCTATCAATTTAATCATTGTTATCAACAAGTCGATTATTGAGTGCAATTTCAATGTCATAGGGTTCATATCCACGTTAGTCAAGAAATTTTTGATGTATTTCTTCTTCTTCTTCTTCTTCTATGATGCTACTCTTATCTATAGGTGTTCCATCAAATTTGACAATATTTTCACATTCATGTTCAACATTTTTATTTTCAATATTATTGTCACTTTCGTTTTTTAAACATTTCATTATATTGAACATTAAAATATCCAATTTAAATGTCATTTAAGGGTAAATAAGGACCTTCATCTTCTTTCAATATATATTTATAACAAGTATATATATTTAAGGGTAAATATATATTTTTAACATATATAATACATGTATGGTTGGATTAGTGAGATATTTATAACAAGTATGCAATGAAGTCAAACTTTATTAGATTTGATTCTTACTAAATTAATTTTAATGAAATTCAATTTATAGCTTTATGCAATCTATAAGTTTAAATAGTTTGATGGTATCTAAAATTTATACATATTTATAACAAGTATATATATTTAAGGGTAAATATATATTTTTAACATATATAATATGTATGGTTGGATTAGTGAGATATTTATAACAAGTATGCAATGAAGTCAAACTTTATTAGATTTGATTCTTAATAAATTAGTTTTAACGAAATTCAATTTATAGCTATGCAATCTATAAGTTTAAATAGTTTGTATCTAAACTTTATACATATAAAAATGATAAGTAATGGAATTATTTTGCTTTCCAATCTATAATTTTTGATGTTCTTGGCTATATAATTGAAGTTCATTTATGTTAACAACTATTAGATTAAATATTTTTATCCCCAATTATTTTCAAATAATTTTATACTAATCTTTGTATTCTTATTCTTTCTTTCATCGTTTCATTTAAAATTTGAACCATTTAAGAATGCTATGTTATAGATTATAGTTGTCTTCCAATTCTTTTTTAAATTGTTAATGGTATGAAAATATTATTGATGAGTAGATGAATTATTACAAGTTCATTTTAGATTTGTATTCCCTTTATCTAGATATATTATTTACCAAGTCTCGCATTTGCTTTTCTTTGGGTTGTGCTTGTATTTACGAAAGTCTCATTGCTCTTTTAGGTGTACTGTATATATATATATATATAACATGGAAAATGCAGATCATGTTCTACCTGTGCCAGATTATTTGTTTGCAAATACTAGTAATGAGATTAAAAAATTGAGAGATTCATTAGCACAGGGTGCAAACCCGGAGATATATAGTGAAGCATGCATATTAAGATTGCATAGTCTAGAAAAACTAAAAGATGAACTTGAGAGGGCTAGTGCATATTCCCTAGATAGAGTGACTGCTATTCTTTCCTGCATGCGGGAAGAAGTGCATGGTGACATTCCCCTTAAACAAATACAAGATACTGTCACCAAAGAAATGATAAAAGCCACTTGTTTTCCATTTTATCAAAATGTGTGTAAGGTTACGAGATACCAGGTCACTAGATGTGTCAATCATGCTATGGCCTCATTGATCTACCCATGATTTCTCGCAGCACATGGTCTATACCCAAACAATGACCAGATTACATTGTATTTTGTTCAATAGTTGTATGTTGAGGTCCATTTGGGCCTCAAAGTTAACTACCTGGACATTCCACTATATGTTGGTCAGGGGCATGGTAGGATTGCTGATAGGCCCACCTATCATCAAGTAGATAGACCACCCCTAGTGTTTAGGGTATTGGTTGGTGACAGGTCTCCTGCTCTCACCCCAACTCTAGCCCCCATAGCATATGAGGTTGTCGTTGCTTCCCAAAAGGAAGCAATTGACACTGTAGGTGACATTGCAGCTGCCACCACTAGGATATCTGATGGTCATGTAGGTCAGTATTTGATGTCTAGACATTCTCAATCCACACCATTTTTAGCACAGTGGACCACCATGGATCCTTTTACAGTGGCTGACATCCCTACTCCTACACAAATTGATGCACTTACAGGAGATATGTCACACATGACTCTGCATTGTTTGGTTGAGGACTTGTTGGAGGCATATGCCCATATTGCATCAGATAATGGGATGTGTATAGAACATGTTAGAGAGAATTTGAGATGCAGAGGTCGTTCAGTTCTAGGATCCCATCACTCTAAGCCGAGCACTAGTTCACATCGGGATCCACCTACAGTTCATACGACAACTGCACAGACTATGGGTTTTACTGATATGTTGATTGGTTCTTGTTCATCATCACCGATGCCATCTCACATTCATAGTCCTCTACATTCATCATTTTTGGCACGACATGGGATAGATCAGATGGATGTAGATGTTAATTCGTCGCTTGATCATTTGGTGGATATGGTGGAGGCGACTGTTTTAGAGGACTTAGGTCATCCGATATCAAATGATGTGCATGTATGTGTGCATGTACATGTTTCAATTCTTTTTTCATTATTTTTTAATTTTTTTTTAACTAGATATTCATGTAAGTTGATATATATGTGTATATATATTGTTACAGGTGGACATACCTCATATCACTCCTAGCCTTTGTCGGTCGTATTACATGATCAATGTTGTGACTCATTAGTTAGATCTCTACTTGTCGAGTGGACATGTGAAGAGTTTTATTTTATATAATCACACGTGTATATGTACATGCAATATATTTATGTATGCATAGATCTAGATTGATATTTAAAAATACAAGTTCATTTAAAAATAACTTTCATAAAATTTATTTAATATAAATTATATGTATTTAACACATCTTGTCCACAATTTTATTTCCAGGGCTTAGCACATCCATCAAAGTAGGATCGTTCTCAATCAGATGGCCATTCATCTAGGAGTAGACATTCATATTAGGCCACGCACTCTAGATTTATGATCTTGACCACATGTATTTGATTATATGATGATCTTTAATAGTATTTGATATTTGATGATCTCTAACTTACATTTTCTTATTTGTTTATCTTTAGTATTAGACATTTGATGATCTTTAATTTACTTTTTTTCTTTTATGATATGTACATATATTTTCTTATATGATATATACATACATTTTCCTATTTGCTTATAATATGTGTTATGTTTATATGTATTGAATCCCTAAGTTACATGTATGTACATGTGTTTGCTTAAGGTTTAAACATGTTTACACATAATATATGTATGCATTTTCTTTAAATATATACATACATGTTTTCTTATTTTATGATCTCTTACAACTTACATTTCCTTATATTCAATATACATTTGATCTTTAGTAGAATTTTAGGGAAATCAATGCCACTTTATAATTAAGTTCATTCATGTTGATCACAATAAATATTTTTTTTAAAATGACTTAAGCAACATGAACCATTGAGTTGAGAACAAGATATAATCTTTTTTATGAGTAACTTGAAATTAAATTCAAATATAATTTTAAGAAAATTCAATTCAAATTATATCGAGCTATTATATGTTTTTGACAAGTAACTTGAAATTCAATTCAATTATAATTAAGAAAATTTAATTCAAATTATACCTCTATTATACATTTTCGACAACTAACTTGAAATTCAATTCAAATATAATTAAGAAAATTCAATTCAAATTATACCTCTAATATACATTTTTGACACTTTAAAAAAATTCTAAAATTACTAGATATGTTGTGCATACCTATGAATTGAATATGTTCAACAAACTCCACAATGAAATAACTTGTTTGTTTACTACTTGATTCATTTAAACTAGGATCTATTTATTCCATGTACACTTGAATAATTTTGATTGACTTGGAGTGCAGATTTTGGAGAAGAAGTTTTTGCACATTTATCAATGAGGCAAATATTGGAGCTTGACAACTTTTCATTTTTATCAATCAAGGAAAAATTTGGAGGATAATTGAACTATGTTGGTAGAGGACTTGTTTAGATTCATCTTTAAGTTGAAGAAGAAAATGGGACAACAAAGAAAAAGAAAAAATGCGTCTCAACGAAAATTGTCAAAAGAAGAAGAACAAAAGAGGCGTGACCAAAACTTTGAAAATTATCACAGAAAGAAACAAGGTACATGCTTGTTTCTTCTCTCTCTCTCACTCTCAAGTGTGTGTTTAGGACTTTCTTTACTTTGAAGGTTTCTAACCATCATTGCACTTGAATGACTATAAATACTTTTAAATGTCCTCAAGTCATCTTGGTCATGCAAGTTGCAATTTTTATATGATCCTTGACTCCAATTCCTTAAGCCAATTATTTTTGTTTCAATATTTGTGTTTTGTGTCTTTGGTGTTTTATTTTCATCACTTCAATGTTCTCAAATTATTTTTATGTTTTATGCTCTAGGGATTCCTCAAGCTGGAGTCAAGCCAAATCTAGATATTGGATCAAACGAATCCGTTGAAGAACACATGGACTTTGAAGTTAGGGAGGAGACCCAAGTTCAAACAATGCTTGTTGGAGAGGGGTCAAGATCACTTCCTTCTACTGGTATGGATGAGCATATAAAACTAGCACAAACTTCTCTCACTTATAGCTCATCATGTTTTATTAGTTTGTTTGCTTGCATACATAAACTTCACTTATATATTTAACATCATCTCTCACTTTTGTTTGTAAAATATTTTGTGACATGTAGGAAGGGATCAACAAGCAGGAAGTTTTCATGCTCAAGTCAAGCTAAATCTAGACATTGGATCAAATGAATCCACTCAAGAATGCATGGTCCTTTAAGATAGGGAGGAGGCACAGTTCAAAAATGCATGTTGAGAGGGTCACCACTTCCTCCTACTAGTATGGATGACATATAAAACTACTGAAGGTGGGGGAAAACAAATTTCATAGAAATTTAGATCAGTTACTTGAAATGGATATGGAGAAACTGAAATATTATGCCAACCAGCCTTATAATAAGAGAAAGAGGTCAATGACTAAATCTGTAAATGGAATGATCAACCACTAGTTCAATCATCTTGATACACTTGAAAAAACCCAATTGTTATCACGTTTACTTCTTTGTGATGAGCTCAAAGAGTCATTACAATTGTTGGGTGTTCATTCACCATCAAATAAGAAGAAACACATGGGATTACAAAAGGATATTGTTCAAAATGTTAAAAAGGGTTTAGATTCCATTGGGAAAGGATCTCAATAAGTGGATAAGGCCACTACAAGAAGGGTGATGTTGACATCTATTGTACATCAAGATATAGTAAGAAAAAGAAAAACGTTTGCACTTTCAACTGAAATTGGTTATAGTAGAACCACATTGATAAAATATGAGAAAAAGAAAGTTTTTGGATGAGAGTTTAGAAGGAAATTAGGTAATTATGTGTAGAGCTCCTCGTTCTGATAGGATTGAAGATGTTGTTAGGAACTTGGTCTCAGGTTTTTGGCATGATCAGACTCATCCATCATCAAATACTAGAGATGTTATGAGACACAGGATTGGACATAGTATTTATGAAAATCATATCAAACATTGGCTAGACATAACACAATTTGAGATGTATATGAACTTTTGTAATGCATATCCTCATATAAACAATAGGAAAACAATGTTTCAAAGGTTAAAGCCATATTATGTGAAGATAAACAAGTTCTTTGAAACTTGTTGTTTTCGTTATCATATTGAATTTGATCCCTACTATTAGGTGTTTCGAAAGATGAGAGAAGAAATATGTGGGTTTCAAAATGCACCTCCTAAATAGGAAAGTTTGTTCATAAAGTCTATATTATGTGATCATGAAAATCGACTTCAAATAAACTGCATAAAAGGAATTTGTGAGACATGTGGAAATTTGGTTAAATTTCCTTCAAGAATTGAGGATACTGACCTAACAAAGACAGTAAATTGCAAGAGGTAAGTACTAATTTTAGAGAGTTTATTTGTTTCAATTTCTCATAGATCAAGTATTTGGATTCTCTTTGATGTAATGTTTCATTGATCAAGTGTGGTTTATTAGTTATTCACATATTTTACTGAAACAGGTACAAGTATGTAAAGTTGCAAACAAATTTTGGGAAAGAATCCACAAGGTTGAACTATGTAGAAGAGGAGATTCCCATTGGAAAATTTATGGAAGATTTTTGAAAATTGATATGACCATACATACATCATTCATTTTTTGCTAAGTGGCAAGCACAACAATTCCAAACATTGAGAGATAATTTCTCACATGGAACAGTTCTATCAGTAGTTGACTTTGTAGAAAATTACTCCTTTGTACATCAGAAGGAGATTCAATCAGAGTATTACTTTTCAAAGCAGATCACTATTATGGTTCATATGTGTTATTGTCATGCACAATCAAAATTGGATGGTGTTGAAAGTACAGATGAAGAATGAGCCATTAAGAAAGAATATCACTTTTATATTAGTGATGATAAAGAGCATGACACACTTTTTGTCCAACATTGCTTTACAATATTTTTTGAGAATTTGAGAAGCAGGGGTGTAAAATTTAAAAATTATTTTGTATGGTCAGATGGATGTGCAGCATAATTCAAATCTTCACAACCATTCTATGCACTTTGTAGATATCATAAAATCTACAAAATACCACATGTTTGGAGTTTTTTTTAGAGTGGGCATGGAAAGGGTGAGCATGATGGAGCAGGAGCTTGCATCAAACGAGCTTTAAGAAAGCATCAAATGAGTTATCTAGAAGATTTTATAGACAATGCACATGATGTTGTTGAATGGTGCAAGAAACACTTTGCATCAAATGTGGTCAGCACATCTTCAAGAACAAACCGACACATTCCACATAGAGTGTTTTGGGAGATATCGGGTATTAAATTACATTAAATCAAAAAATTTGAATCTCTATTTAAGCCTCAATCATATACATACATATTTTTCTCACACAAGCCTTTATGCTCGCACATATGCATCTAGGCGTGGATAGAAGATCACACGGATGCAGGCAGTGAAAACAAGATCTTGCATTGTGTTAGGAGTCTATATAGTCGCCATGGATGGATACATTCAACACAAAGGATTACTCTTGTTTTTGCAGTGCACGAGGGAACTCCTGACATGCATGCAACAATCAAGAACTTGGATATGTTGGTAAATGGGATATGGTGCCACTAGTTGTTTCATAAACATATGATGAAAACGAGGAAGAAATATTTGAAGACATTCCTTTGATTTCAATTGATCATGACCATATTTTAGGATTGGTTAGAAAAGGTACACATGTGTAAGTTTTCAATAATTTAAATATTATATATATCTAGTTAATGATCTTTAGAGACATTTCTAATTTTTTTAGAATTTTTTTGTGTAAATTTGGTGTATAGGAGATGTTTTTGCAATCATAGCAGAACCTCGGAACATCAAGGTGTTAGCTATTATTTATTATGCTGTACCAAAAGAGAGGAATACCAACAAAACTCAAAACAAGTGGATGGAATGTCATTTCCCACAAAAGAGTTTGAATTCTAAAATTCCTTATATACATTGTATTCACATGTGCACATTACATTATAAATGTTAAATATATATTGTACAAATATTGAGCACGAAAATGTTGCACATGTACATATGTCTTACCTTAGGTTCATGTTTACTATGCAGGTTCTGTTGTAGTGCAAGGGACATATCTAAAACAAGTCAAAGTTGTTCAGCATGGGATTCATTTTGTTGACTATCAACCTAATAACAAGGTATATCAATATAGTCACTTACTAATTGCTACCACTCTACATCTTCATGTAGTTCCACATGCACGTGGCTGAAGAAAATGGAGACTAGATAGTGATGATCATCAAAAAATTCTACATGTTATTGAAGAGCGGGCTGAACCAAAATCTTTGACTTATATTATATCCATGGTTTTCAAGTTCACTTGTAACCCTATACATGTTCAAATGAGAACTTATACTAACTTGTACATAGTTGTAAATATTTTGTGTAAATTACAATTATCTGTACATATTTGTTCCATGGAAAATTCTTAAGTTCAAGAATTTTTGATAGCATCATCTCCCACTTTTTTTGGTTGCATGTAAACCCATATATATGCTTTCAATCCTTATTTGAAATGTAGTGAATTTTTTTAAAATATTTTTTCCTAAATTACAATTATATGTACATATTTGTTCCATGGAAAATTCTTAAGTTCAAAAATATTTGATAGCACCATCTCTCACTTTTTTTGGCTGCATGTAAACTCACATATATGCTTTCAATCCTTATTTGAAACATAGTGAAGTTTTCTAAAATCATTTTTCCTAAATTAAAATTATATACAACTTATATTTGTTTCATGGAATTCTTAAGTTCAAGAATCTTATATACACTTATATACAACTTATATAATTTGTTCCATCGAATTGTTCCATGGGAAACTATGTAAATTTTAAAATTAAGTATTATCTAATTATAAAATGATTTTACACATATAAAACATAAATCAATGCAAATAAAAAAATAAACCCTAACCCTTAAACACTAGGACCCCCTACCCCCTTTATCTATCTCCCACTCACCCCCTTCTCTCTCTCAAGACTCTCCCTCCTACACCATCTCTCTCTCTCCCCTCTACCCTTAACCCTTAAACCCTAGACCCTTATACCCCCTACCCTTTATCTCTCTCCCACTCCCCCTCTCTCTCTCAAGTCTCCTTCTCCACCCCTCTCCTCTCTCCCTCTACCTTTAACCCTTAAACCCACTCTTTTTATCTCTCCCACTCCCCCTCTCATCTCTCCTTTCCCACCCCCTCTCCCTCTCTCTCTCCCCCCACCTAAACCCTAGAACCCCTACTCCCTTTATCTCTCTCCCACCCCCTCTCTCTCCAAGTTCCTCCCTCCTACCCACCTCCCTCCTCGGGAAAGCCCCTCTACCCTTAACCCCTAAACCCCTACTCCTTTATCTCTCTCCCACTCCCCCCTTCTCTCCTGTCTCTCCCTCCTATCCCTCTCCCTCCCTCTCTACCCTAAACCATTAAACCCTACTCCTTTATTCTCTCTCCCACTCTAATTCCTCTCAAGTTCCTCCCTCCCAACCCTCTCCCTCTCCCTTCTACCCTAAACCCTTAAACCCTACCCTTTATCTCTCTCCCAATCCCCCCTCTCTCTCTTAAGTCTCTCCCTACTACCTCCTCTCCCTCTCTCCCCTCTACCCTTAACCCTCTACCCTCTACTCTCAACCCTAAAAACCTCAACCCTCTCTATCTATCTCTCTCTCTCTACCATCTGCCCTCTACCCCTAACCCTCAACCATTAACCTTTAAACCCTAAAACCATTAAACCCTACCCCTTTTACCTCTCTCCCACCCTCCCTCTCCCCCTCTCCCTCTACCCTTAACCCTTAAACCATAAACCCTTCTACTCCCTACCCTTTATCTCTCTCCCACTCCCCCCCCCTCTCTCTCTCTCTCAAGTCTCTCCCTCCTACCTACTCTCCCTCTTGAGCTCCTCTACCCTTAACCCTTCAACCCTAGAACCCCCTGCCCTTTATCTCTCTCCCACTCCCCCTTCTCTCTCTCAAGCCCTCCCTCCCATCCCCTATACCCTAAACCTTAAACCCTACCTCTTTTATCTCTCCTCCCACTCCCCCCTCTCTCAGTCTCTCTCTCCACCCACTCCTCCCTCTCTCTCCCCTCCCCTAAACCCTTTTGTACACTTCTACCCTTTTTATCTCTCCCCCAAATTTCCCATTCTCTCAAGCAAGTTCTCTCCCTCCCACCCTCTCCCTCTCCTCTACTCCTAAACCTAAACCCTACCCTTTATCTCTCTCCTACTCCCCCTCTCTCTCAAGTCTCTCCCCTACTACCCCCTCTCCCTATCTCCCCCTCTACCCTTTTAACCTCTTAAACCCTAAAACTTTGGACACCCCTACCCTTTATCTCTCTCCCACTCCCCCCCTCTCTATCTCAAGTCTCTCCATCCTACCCCCTCTCCCCCTCTCCCCTCTACCCTTAACCCTTAAACCCTAAACCCTTCTACTCCCTACCCTTTATCTCTCTCCCACTCCCCCCCCTCTCTCTCTCAAGTCTCTCCCTCCTACCCACTCTCCCTCTTGAGATCCTCTACCCTTAACCCTTCAACCCTAGGACCCCTACCCATGACATTCCCTCTCTCCCACTTCCCCTTCTCTCTCCCAAGTCTCTCCCTCCCACCCTCTCCCTCTCTCTCCCCTACCCTTAACCCTTAAACCCTAAACCCTTATACCCCCTACCCATTATCTCGCTCTCACTCCCCCCTCTCTCTCTCTCTCTCAAGTATCTCCCTCCTACCCCCACTCTCCATTTCTCTCCCACTCCCTCCATATCTCTCTCAAGTCATAATTTAAAACGAATATCATTTATATTTATATTAATATTAAAAATTAATTTTTAATTGATGTGGTTCGGCTGAACATCTTTAGAATGTTTGACCAAACCCCTTTCAAATCTATTTTTTTGTTGTATGTTAAATGGGTTCGATCGAATCATGGTTCTGTTGAACCCCAATTCGACCGAACATTATTTTTTTGTTCAACCGAATAGTCGTTTGATCAAACCCACTAAATTGCACCCCCATCCTCTCAGGGACCAAAATTGTTTAGAATTTTGCACTTCGAAGCTTGATTTGAGAATGAAAATGGAGGAGATCTCAAAAACCCAACTGGTATCAGGTTGTCCTCAAAACGAGCTATCCAACGAATATAATTTTAATATGTTTTGATTATATTATCTATTTGTTTTTTAAGTTTTATTAAATATAGGTTTTTCACCGAAAACAAAACTCTTTGTTCTATACACGTGGAAAAATAGAATCTTGATTATAAAAAAAATATATAAAAAAATATGAGTGCACCAGATATTAGAGTCCTTGATTAAATTGGAGTTATATACAATACTCATCAGATGGATGAGT
Source organism: Sequoia sempervirens (assembly GCA_007258455.2). Taxonomy (NCBI): domain Eukaryota; kingdom Viridiplantae; phylum Streptophyta; class Pinopsida; order Cupressales; family Cupressaceae; genus Sequoia; species Sequoia sempervirens. The sequence goes on from VDFB02142801.1 coordinate 19,825, forward strand.
ATTGTATATTTGATTAAATTGCAATGTATGGAAAACAAGTTTGTACCTTATATTATCTTGAATGGAATTTAATGTAATGCAATGTTTATCTTTATATTATAAATTAATATGTGCAATGCGAAATACGTAAGTCACTTATGGAAACTCAAAGTAGTGTAACGTCGTATAGCTTAATGAATGTATGCAAGTAATTAACTTAATAATTAAACTTTAAAAAAAAAAATTATTACACAAATACAACATTCTTAGGTTATTAAGACGAGGCATTACAACCAAATTAGATATTTCTCTAAGTTGAGGGTTGGCCTAAAGCATTTGAAGGACTGAAAGCACATTGAAGGTGACTTGTTTTCATAGATATAAGCTATAATATTATAAGAAAAAAATGAATGCGATCATATCTAGAAGAAAAGACATCTTTACATTATGAATGGTACAAAGTAGGAGGAAAAAATAAATGCTCTTATATCTTTAAAAGTACTAACAAAATTTATTTTTAATTCATATTCTATAAAAAGGAAAGACTTGGAGAGTATGCAATTAATAAACTTCATAACACTTAAATGAGTGTTATGCTCATTAACATTCTTCAACTTACTATCCTTTCCATGAATGTGGAAAGTAAAGTTCCTAAAAGATGAAAGACATAGAAATTGATCTTGTTTTGTTTATTTTTATTATATTTTATGGTTTAAATTGGAGATTACTATTGGTATTAGATTTTGAAACTAATAATATTATTAATGGGTTAATTGCCTCTAAAAATAGTAGAATAAATGAAAAATTGAATCCCTAGAGGAATGGGGTAAATTTAACCATAATGATTTATTATGAGGAAATCCCAATTCAACAGGAGCAAGGTTATGTTCTTCATGACTCTAAGGGAGCATTTGTCTTTGAGAGATTTCAATATTTATGTGACATAATTAGAAACTTAGCACCATAAAAGAATAAATTTTAATCTAGAAAAGTAAAATTAACAAGATTATTGTGATCTATTAAGAGAAGAAAAATGTTATATGTTTTGGTTAATAAAAGAATAGATTTATCAAATTCTCATTGGTTAAATTAGAGCCATTGATGAATAGTAATATCTTGCTTGACTCATATAGCTAACTACCTATTGCCATGACAAACAGCAGCCATAGCATGTATTCACAAGTATACAACTAGCACTTGCACCTCAATGAGATGCAACGGTTACGCCGATAACATGATATACTCTGGCAATATATTGAAGGGAAAGGTTAAAAATCGCAAGAAAATGTATATTGCTTCTCTTAAGATTAAGTATTCATGGCAAGAGTCAATTGATGATGGGGTGCGAGAAGATTTGAAAATGAACAAATGGAACTTTATTTAAATCTATATGTTATGCTAAATGGTAAAAGGCCGATTGGATTAAGTATAATTTTTTATGGCTAATGATATACCTTGTAACTGAAGGTAACATAATGGAAAATTGCATGTTGCGGGAAAATATTTTTATAATACAAAAACTATTTTATGACACATGAAACATTTTTCAAATACAAAATCTTTATATGAATAATATTTTT